>SJYO01050144.1:2332181-2585864 GCA_006410555.1 Capra ibex | reverse complement strand
GGTCCCGCCACCAGATCTGTCCCTCCCGCCGTCTCGTGTCGAGTCCTCTCTCACCGAAACCAAACACAGAGAGACGGTGGAATCGGCACGGTCCGAGCAAGGGATCCAAGGTGTTTCTTATTCAGACGGCCTTGAACCGAAGGTGTGACACGGAGGTGGGGGGTGGGCTGGGGCCCCCTACCTGTCGTGTCCGACGGGACTCTTCGCTCTCCCACACGGTCGGACACCCACCAGTCCTCCAGTCTGCCCGTGTCGACTCGGGGGTCTGTGACAGACGTCGGGGTCGGGAGACCGCCCTCGGGGGATGGACCGAGTCCTGGTTCAGACCCCCTGTCCCCTCGTTGTCGTCATCTACTCCGGAGTCTACCGGGTTCGTCTCGGAGGGGGTTCTGACCGTTACCTCCCCGGTCACGACTGTCCGGACGACCGTCGAGTTCCAAAACGGTCCCTCCAGGGTCGGTCGTCCCCGGGGTCCCCCCGTGGGTCGTGACTGTTGACTCGGGTCTCTGAGATGGGTCCTGACTTGAGGTGGGGTTGGCGTAGGGAGGGGTGACGGGTGGTCGGTCCGTCCAGGGTCTGTGTCATAGGATCCGGGTTTCTGGGGGTCCTTGCACCTGACCACAGAACCCGTGCCGGTCGGACGTCGATCGCTGGGGCTGCGAACCCGAGACGAACCGCTGGAACCCAAAGGACGTGTGTCCGCCGGGGTCCTCTCGGACAGTTAAGGTCGGTTGGGTCGGGCGGCTGGAGGACCTGGACCACCCCGTCAACACCCCTCGTTGGCGCCGAGTCTCCTACGGGTTGCGCCTCCGCCCCTTACCCCCCCCGGAGAAGGCGTAGCCGCGTTCCGACCCCCGATCTTTGAAAGGTCTCTCCTCCTGGCAGGGCAAGCGAGTGAGGGTCCCTCGTTTCTGTTAACCGAAAGGTACCTTTTAGGGTAGGTCCCGTTCCTTAGGGACCCGACACCGGCGGGCAGGCCCTGGGGCTGGGCCTGGCGCGCCGCGGGTGCACGGGTCGGGCTGGTGGAGGGGATAGCGCCGCGGCCCGCCCCATGACCCGCCGGCCCTGGGCCTCCACGAGGGGAGGGAGCGACCGCCCGGGGTGCCCCTGGCCGGCGGCGCATGAGTGGGAGCGCCCACCGCGCCCCGCCCCGTCCTGCCGAGGCGCGCGTCGAGTCTAGGCGATCCGCGTGCCCGACCTCCGCGCCGCTGAGGCGAGCCGGCCCAGGGACAGGGTCCGCGCCCCGGCCGGACCCTCGCCCGTTCAGGCGGACGACCCTCCGCCCCCGGGCCCGGGGCCGCACCCCGCCCCTTCCCCCGGCCTGTGCGAACGCGTGTGCCGGGCCCTCGGCTCGCCCCTCGTCCGTTCGTCCTCCTCCTTCCCGCCCCACCTCCTCCTCCTTCCCGACCCCACTAGGGCGAATGCCCGCCCCGCCCACCGGCGGCTGAGGCCTATCACGCGGCCGGGCCGCCTCGGCCGACCGCCGCCCGGGGCCCCACTTTCCTCGCCTCCTTATCTGGCTTGGCCGCTCGCTCTTCCCTACACACAGCTCCCCACACCACAACACCCCCTCCACGCCACAACACCCCCTCCACGCCACAACACCCCCGCCCATCCTCCTCTGACCAGCCCACTCCCGCGTCTCAAGTCCGCCCGCGTCGGACACTCATCGTGGTCCTACCTACACGGGTCGCGTCGGGTACGTGTGGGAGGACCTTTGGTACTCGGGATGTTTTGCAAGAGGCGAGAGGGTGCGCGCCTCGACACAGAAAGAGGGGAAGTCCTTTCACTCCGTGTGGAGAGGGTGCGTGTCACCGGTCCACGGGACCAGCCTCTGGACGCGGGAGGGGAACGTGCTCAGACCGGGACGGTGGGGGTCTGAAGAGGGAGACGTGGAGGACGCGTGTGGGGAAGAACCGAAACTCTTTCGCAGAATCAAAGACAAGGAATGACTTCCGTGGTCCGTAGGACGGGGGTCTCCTTTTTGGGTGGTCCGGGAATCGGATCACGGACCCCGGGTGGGTGGGGTTAGTTTGGTCCTTTGATGAATCCGACTTCTTGGCAGGCCTTCAGTGACTGTCCTGTTAGGGGTCTGGGGTTCTGTGAGAGAGTCTCCACTTCTCGGGAATCACACTTCTCGACCTCCTCCCCCCACCTCACCCCTCCCCCATCGTTTCGAGGTTCCTTCTACATTCTGGGGTGGGGGGTTCTTTCGAATTGGTCGATCACCGTTTCTCTTCCGAGGGCACCTGAGGGTGAGTTCCTATTCAATCCTATCTTCGATCATATCTACTTGGATAAACGTTTCGTCTTTATCTCTGTGTCTCTATCTCTTATTTACATACCTGGGGTTCCTCCCCTTCCCCACACCCCGGTTGACCCTCTCCCCCCAACTGTACATGTGTGACATCTACCATCACCACCAAATCAACGATTCATCACAGACTGGGAACTCCGGAGTACCTGACATCGGACGGTCTGAGCAGACAGGGACTCTAAGGACTGGGTCCCTACCTTGACCATAGAAGACGTAACGTCCACCTAAGAAATGGGGACTTAGGGGTGCCCTCGGGTATTACTGTGTATGAGTGGGTATATCATAGTATGTCTCATCGGACGTTACGTCCCCCAAGAAATAGTTATCACCTCCCTTCGGGATGTGATAACTATGATACATATATTTTATCTATTGATTATTGGATGGAATATCAAGTCCCTTGAGATGAGTCACAGGACCCCCATATCCATATGTATCTCGACTAAGAGAAACGATATGTCGTCTTTGGTTGTGTAACATTTCGTTGATATATGAGGTTACTAAAAAAAATTTTGGTTGTCTAAAGTAAATTATGACTACAATTATGTTTTACATTAGTCTACGTTTACGGTACAATGGCACAAGAATTTCAGCAATTTTTCCCCTTTTTTACAACATCCCAAAATAAAAGTGGAAAGAAAAGGATCGACAGAAAACACAAGTGTGAGTCAGTGAAGTCGGTTCAGACTGAGAAACACTGGGGTACCTGACATCGTGTGGTCCGAGGAGACAGGTATCCTAAGAGGTCCATTCTTATGACCTTACCCAACGGTACGGGAGGAGGTCCCCTAAAAGACCTGGGACCCTAGTTTGGGTGTAGAAAATACAGAGGACCAACCGTTCGTCCAAGAAATGGTAATCATGGTGGACCTGTCGGTCCGACAGAAAATCCATCTCTAAAAACCAGACAAATGAAGAATACACAATTTCTTAAACTAATCAGAATACATGAATATTTAAGTAAAATAGAAAAAGAACGTCAATTTGACGTATTCTGGATTTTATTAGACAAAGATAAAAAACCAATAGAAAAAATAATTTAAATAAAGAAAAATTAACTTCCCATTAACGAAATGTCAAAACACAACCAAAAACGGTTAGTTGTAAACTTAGCCGGTACGACGACGACGATTCAGCGAAGTCAGCACATCCCATTCAATCGTGTCGTATACTGATTCATATTCCGTACTCATTAACTACTCCCCCCAAGTGTCTTTACGGTCGAGATTCAAGCGAAGTCGACTTTGACCTCTCAAGTACCAGACTCTTCTCCATTGACTCCTTTGTGACTGGACGCACTCGTGTCGCTTCCTCCGTTCCACTTCTGTTCCCCGGAACTCGCGCAGATGTCTACCGACAAGTAAGATTTAGTGTGGCACGTACCCCCTCCAGAAAGGATGTAGAGTGGTCACAGATTTAGTGGTCACAGGTCCGTATTAATTATGAACCAAAACAGTTAGTTCGTGAGTGTGTTGTTTATGAATAGACCATAGTCGAGGTCGAGACTGTCTCACTGAGTTCAGGGACGGCCCCCCGTTCCGACTTCCCTCTCTCTGGTCGGAGGGACCACGTGCCCCACCCCCAGTCTCCCCTCTGTGACTGGGTTTCACTCATTTCGTTATAGGCTTCGCTGATCTTAGTGTCTCGACTTGACACTCAGTTAGATCGAAACGTTGAAACGTTTGAGAAATTACTTGGGCCAGATTTGTGTCGACCGTCAAGAACAAGACTTGGTGCATTCGAAGTAGGACACCCTTTTTAGTTTGACTTCCCGGTCGAAACGAGAACCTCTGGACTAAAGGTTGAGACGGAGCCAGTGATTTATCCAAACTAAAAGAACAATCTTTTTTTTTTACCTTCATTGACATTTAATAAGTTTCTCGATAACAACTACACTTTAATCCGTTACGATATTTAACGAGGTCGTCATATTCCATTACAATTTTCACACACGAGAATAGTATGTGCACCGTGGAGGAGGAGATTGGTTATTTGACATAAGTCGAGAGGAGGGAAGAAAGGGGTCGAATAGGGTCCGGACCAATGACTCACGGGTCTTCGATTGACAGTAGATCTGAGGAGGGGAGTCCGGCGTCACACGAGTGAGTGCTAAAAAAGGGAGATCAAGAAATTGTGTCCGTCTACGAATCGACCGACGGATCTTGGGTATAGTAGACGCCCGGTCCTCCTTTCACTAAGACCATGAAAAACGGACTTCGGGGAGGGGCGGGTGAACGGGTTGTCGTCCCGTGACCCTCAACGAATCGTTCTCCGTCATACCACCCCACTGGGTCGAAGTCGAGGATTTTGACAAGGAAAGTCCCGGTCGACACGGGTCCTACTCAGTTCTGTGGGACTCCTAGTCACCGGACCTAGGACCGGGGGAAGGCTCGGTATAACGGAGGAAGGGGTGGAGGTCTCGTGGGGGAAATGGAGAGGCCAAGACGGAGACGACACCTCCTTCGACCGCCTGTGTCGAGACGACCCCGCGAGTCCCCCGGAGAGAGAGATCCCTCGCCTCCCTCCTCTGTCTCCTCGTTCCCGACACCCTCCCCGTCCACGTAGACCTCGACCCTCCGGTCCCACACCCGGTCCCACACTCGGGAATTGTGTACGCGGAGGGGTCCGGAGACCGTGGACAGGGAACTTACACGGTGCAATCGTAGGACGGGTGGCCCTCCGCCCTTGCCGCTCTACGACAAACTTCTTCTTTATTTGGGTTAGGTCGTAGAGTCTGCGAAAATTTTTATCGTTGAACCCCTACCACAAAGTCGAGGATAAAAATAGTCTAAATATGCCGACCTGCGAGCTCGACACGTTAAGGGTCCCTAGAGTTATCGTCGCCTGTAGTGATAACATCAGAATCTTTGGACGGTATTCCGGTTCCGATTTTGCGGAAGGTCCTTGGACAGCCGACCTTCTCTGGGACTCTTCAGTAACGTATGTCGGGAGTAGAGAAAGTTATTTGGTGTCTCTCAAATACCGAGCGAAAAACGGAAGTTCAGAGTCAACGGTACTGAAGTCACGGGTGAGATCCTAAAGTACCGGAAGATTAGGCCTTCAGGAAAAATTATAGATTGGGTTTATATAACCGACCCAGGAAATCCGGGAAGACCGTCACCCTTTTACCGTCGATTGTAAATACTCAAGAACGGTACAGGTGTTTTAGGAGCATAACTTAGGAGTGCTTCGGGGACCCCCATTCGTGACGAAAGTGATTGAGGATCGACTACTCGTCAATGGTTTGAACGGGTTCTAATATAGACCTATACCACGTCCAAGACACCTCCCCAATGGTCTGGTATGACCGTGACTTTTCTTACACGTTGTCCTATTATGTAAAGAGGTATCAAAACTGAAAGTAAAGAAGGACCAGGACTTCCTTTTTAACCAGTCCCACGATAACCTATACGACCTTCGGTGCAAAATCCAAGACCGGTACGACTCGGTACGAGAGGGACTCACAACACAGAATCGAGTACCACCAGCAAACCGAGAGTAAAATCGGACCTTCAGACCAAAGAGGACCGTATTCGAGGGTACCCGGGGGCACGAAAAGAGTTTCATGAGTCCAAGTACCTTAATGAAACATTAATACAGACAGCAACAACAATGTTTATCTAAGTTTCCTAATCTGTACTATCTGTCTCCCGGACTTTTTTGATACCTACCTCCAAACACTGTAACATGCCCACTGTCCCTCGTTCTAGTGGGGGTTCTTTTTCTTTATGTTTTTCCGATTTACCAACAGACTCCTCCGGAATGTTTATCGATTCTTTTCTTCTTTTCGTTATCCGTTTCCTCTTTTCCTTTCTATATGGACAAACTTACGTCTCAAGGTTTCTTATCGCTCCTCGTTATTCTTTCGGAAGGAGACACTAGTTACGTTTCTTTATCTCCTTTTGTTATCTTATTCTTTCTGATCTCTAGAGAAGTTCTTTTAGTCTCTATGGTTCACTTGTAAAGTACGTTTCTACCCGTGTTATTTCCTGTCTTTACCATACCTGGATTGTCTTCGTCTTCTATAATTCTTCTCCACCGTTCTTATGTGTCTTCTTGTTATGTTTTTTTCTAGAAGTACTGGGTCTATTGGTACCCACACCGATTGGGGGGGGGGGTGTGTGTGTGGTAGTCATTGGTACTACCACACTAGTTAGTGGATCTCGGTCTGTAGCACCTTACGCTTCAGTTCACCCGGAATCCTTCGTAGTGATGTTTGTTTCGATCACCTCCACTACCTTAAGGTTAACTCGATAAAGTTTACGATTTTCTACTACAACACTTTCACGACGTGAGTTATACGGTCGTTTAAACCTTTTGACTCGTCACCGGTGTCCTGACCTTTTCCAGTCAAAAGTAAGGTTAGGGTTTCTTCCGTTACGGTTTCTTACGAGCCTGATGGCATGTCGACGTGAGTAGAGTGTGCGATCGTTTCATTACGAGTTTTAAGAGGTTCGGTCCGAAGTCGTCGTGTACTTGGCACTTGAAGGTCTACAAGTTCGACCTAAATCTTTTTCGTCTCCTTGGTCTCTAGGTTAACGGTTGTAGATAACCTAATAGCTTTTTCGTTCTCTCAAGGTCTTTTTGTGGATGAAGACGAAATAACTGATGTGGTTTCGGAAACTGACACACCTAGAGTTGTTTGACACCTTTTAATAATTTCTCTATTGTCTGGTGGACTGGACGGAGGACTCTTTAGACATACGTCCAGTTCTTCCTTGTCAATCTCGGTCTGTACCTTGTTGTCTGACCAAGGTTTAGCCCTTTCCTCATGCAGTTCCGACATATAACAGTAGGACGAATAAATTGAATATACGTCTTATGTAGTCCGCTTTACGACCCGACCTACTTCGTGTTCGATCTTAGTTTTAAAGGTCCTCTTTATAGTTATTGGAGTCTATGTGTCTACCGTGGTGGGAATACCGTCTTTCGTTTCTTGATCTCAGAGAACTACTTTCACTTTCTCCTCTCACTTTTTCCACCGAATTTTGAGTTGTAAGTCTTTTGATTCTAGTACCGTAGGCCAGGGTACTGAAGTGCCGTTTATCTAGTCCTTTGTTACCCTTGTCACTCTCTGAAATAAAAATCCCCGAGGTTTTCGTAACGTCTACCACTGACGTCGGTGCTTTACTTTTCTACGAACGAGGGACCTTCTTTTCGATACTGGTTGAATCTGTCGTATAATTTTTCGTCTCAGTTTTTTTTTTTTTTTTCCGTCTCTGTAATGAAACGGTCGTTTCCAGGTAGATCAGTTTCGATACAAAAAGGTCATCAGTACATATCTACACTCTCAATCTGACATTCCTTTCGACTCGTGGGTTCTTAACTACGAAAACTTGACACCACAACCTCTTCTGAGAACTCTTAGTGAACCTGACGTTCCTTTAGGTTGGTCAGTTAGGATTTCCTTTAGTCAGGACTTATAAGGAACCTTCCTGACTACGACTTCGACTTTGAGGTTATGAAACCGATGGACTACGTTTCTTGATTGAGTAACCTTTTCTGGGACTAAGATCCTTTCCAACTTCCACCCTCCTCTTCCCCTGTTGTCCCCTACTCTACCAACCTACCATAGTGACTGAGCTACCTGTACTCAAACTCATTCGAGGTCCTCAACCACTACCTGTTCCTTCGGACCACACGACGTCAGGTACCCCAGTGTTTGTCAGCCTGTGCTGACTCGCTAACTTGACTCAACAAACATTAATACAGATAGTAACAACAGATCAACGATTTAGCACAGGTTGAGAAACACTAGGGTACCTGACAACAACGACTGGTGAGAGGAGACGGGTACCCTAAAAAGTCCGTTCTTAGGACTTCGCCCAACGGAAGAAGTCCCATAGAAGGACTGGGTCCCTAGTTTGGGTTCAGAAGACTTAATCGTCCGTCTAAGAATTGGCGACGCGGTGGTCTCTTCGGGTTAATACAGACACACAGAGTGATTCAACATTCGAGGTACTCTCAAGATCAAGGTATAAGAACAGAATTTTTTTTTTTTTTTTGTCCCATCTACAAGTTTTGGAACAAGAAACTTAAATTTGTGAAATTTGTTTAAATCAGGTACACATAAAAAATTGTCACCGATTTTAAACCATTGAAGTTCAAATGTATCTGAAGTCTTAGGTTACATTAAAGTTACTCTTATACCTTGCTTGTATCCCAACGGTTGTAAATAAAACGATACACTCCTAAAAGACTTTTGTCGATGACAATTAATAGTGGTAGAAGAATTTCTTCTTTCCAGGAAAATCCCAAGATATATGTACAAACCTTATTTCTAAATCAGGAAAGACTCTTCCTTCTCAATTTTCTGGGTGTAGTCGGACAAGTCTTTATTTTGTCTAGGCAATTTGAGCAAACCTTTATGTTTATAGGGTTCTCTTTGTAAAAGTTTATAATGAAACAAGCGTTGACAAAGAACTAAACAAAGAGGTGAGGGTCCTACACACAAGTTGTCTTGATCCGTTGCACCTCGATTGACAGGTTGAGAAGGACTTTACAATAAAAAGAGTCAAAGTACTTCCTTACAACTGTTTATATCTTGTGAGTCGTTAAAACGGGACACTCCTTTGAAAACCCGTTTGACTCCTCGGCTCCTTTTCGTCAGTGCAGAGGTTAGCGAGAGGAGGGAGGGTTGGGTCGGTCCCTCTTTCAGCCGGTTCCTGACCCCGGACCGCGGCCACCCCTCGAAGGCTTCAAATACTCTTCCACTGTGAGTGGAGGCGACGTCCTCACGTCTGTGAGTGGCTCCTGTGCGTCGATTTGCGTGTCCCTGTCTGCGGGTACGGCAGTCTCTCCCGACCACCACCGAGTAGTCAGTTCGCCACGACTCCGAATTCCTGAAAGACGAGTCCTACGACAGAGTCGCCTCCACCCCTCGACCCACCCCAAGACGATGCACTTCCGTCCTCCTTTCGATTCCGTCTCCTCTGCCAAGAGTAAGACGTAGGAAGCCCGACTCCTGACTGACAGACAGACGGGGGATCGGACCCTCCGACCCTCGACGAAATATCAGCAGAGACCCAAGGGTCGGGAATCCTGTAACCGAGTTTTCCGTACACTCAGTTTCCAAACCTAAGGTAACGTTGGTACGGCGAGACCGGACGACGCACATGCTAGTGGTCGTCTAGGGAGACATCACCTAGGAGTAGGGACGTGGGGAACTGTTTCTTTGTCCGAGTCCTCCGGAACCCAAACCACGTCATGCACAAATTATTCGTTCCACTCCTTGTTCGCTTACCTCGAACCGACACTTAGCCCAGAGGACCAAGAGCCAGGTCCCATACGTCTCATTCCCGGTGGGGCGGAGAAGACGGAGACAAAAGTAGGAGGAAAGGGAGACGTTCTGGGTGTAGGATGGAGGGGACCATCACACAGGACTCCTTCGTTCTACACCATTGAGTATCGGGGTGCAACTGGCTTCTCGTTTACGCCGGGGTCGCACTACGCAGACCCTTCTCCCGGAGCACCCAAATTGATGTGCAGTGGTTACAGACGTGGGCACAGCGGCGAGACGACCTCGTCACTCTGCAGTGAAACGGTCTACGCGGGAACTACCGAAGGATGTCCGATAGTCGGAACCCGCGAAACTTCAAGGAAGGACCGGACCGTTAAGACACCAGTCCCTGGATCCTGTCGCCAGTGTGGAACTGGGCACTGAGTCCCGAAAGACTAAAGTGAAGTTGGTATCCAGTGACACGGGACGACTCTGTGACCCAAATAGAAGACGAGACACCGTCACACAAAACGGAAGGACAGGTCTATTGCTTGAGTTCCGGTGTCCGAGTGACTGGTTCCTTGTCTTCGTTTCCGTCCTCAGAACCCGAACGCAGTGGACTAAGACTAATTCCGGAAGGTGAAGGTCCGGTCGGAGGTCGGGACAGTTGTTCTCAAATGGTCGTCCTGGCCGAGTGTGTACCCTTCACACTCGATTACCACCTCCCTTTCTCCTTCGCGACAGTCTTTCTGATATCTGATGAAGGTCTTTTCAAAGTATACACCAAAAAAGACCTCCCCTGAGGGTCTGTACACCTGGTAGTCCTTCTTTGTGATTCACCCTTCTTCCTTCTCTTTCCACCATCGTCCTGTCGTTCCTCACTTTCGTCCCTCCGGGTCCTGCACTGCAGTCGGTCCTCCCCTGGACGTCCTCGGGAGGTCCAACCGGCACGGGTGGGGGGAAGTGGGGCGATCCCAGACGGGTGAGGTGGAGGGGTCCGGTGTTACACCCAGGTATGACTTACTCTGGCTATGAAATAAGAGTACGACCCTTTTTCGGTCATGTTTTATGTAATTTTTTTTTTTTAAGTGAACCACGTTTTTTTGGGACGACGGGGGTAGGGGTTGTTCCCACCACCAGAGAAGAGTCGAAGAGACCCGGAGGACGTCCTCTCGGTCCTCCCCCAGCAGTCGGGCCTCACGTTTCCACTCGCACGCTGCGACCATCATGAGCCCCAGGACGAGGTCCAACAGCTAGTGGAGGCGGTCGTCCACCCGCGCGAGGTGCGGCCGCGGGCCCCGGAGCTTCGGGTCCCGCCACTTCACGTGCACGTCCACCATTATGCTCCCGTCCATCACGTCTATGTGCGCCTCGGCCAGGCGGCGGTGGACCATCGCGGCGTCCTACCGGAGGACCGTTCCTCGCCCCCCGTCTCCCAGTCGACGACGGGGGTGCGACGGCAGTCTCGGGGGAGGACGGGTGTCGGGGGTGGTCGGAGAGGCAACGGGGTACCGACCGAAACCTTAGGGACAGACGGTAAGATCCCTCAGTCGTCCCCGTCCACTGTTCGTCGTTCTACCTCCAAAAGACGGGTTCCTTCCCCTACCACCGGAACTAGTCCCGAGGGACGAGGTTGGACGATCTTGTGGACGAAGGAGCCAGTGGCGACCCAGAGATCCTTCAGAACTCCCCGGTCGTAAGGGTTGTGACCCCCTGAACGGACGGGACCTCCTCAATGGTCTGAATTTAGTAGTTCACCCACCGTCCTTCGGAGAAAAAGGGGCGAGTCGTGTCTTGTCTCACCTCGGTCCGACGCCGTCTCGATTCCCGAACCACCGTCTCTTTTCAGCGCCCTCCCCTGTACCCGTCCCGACCTGTCTCGACCCTCCGTAGTGTCCTAGGAGCCTAAGAGCGACCTGAGGGTCATCTTCTCCTTTCGTAGTGGGAATCGGGGCCGAGGGAACCGGGTGGGGTTGGAACGTGCCACCATCTCGAAAAAGAGGAGGTTAGCGGAAGTCCTCGGAGATTCGGAGAACCTTAATTCTCTTCTAAACTAAAGGTTACATCCGGTTAGGGACTCCACCGTCCCCACTTCTTTCTGTCCCGGGGTCACCCGAGTCTTGTGTGCGACCCTAATATGACACGAGATGACTAGTCCACGCGGGGATCCCTAGACCCGTGTCCCACTGGTGATCCCGTGGGTTTCCCGAAGGACCTCCCGACTGGGTGGACTCTCCCACGACCTCAACGGTCCCGTCTATGTTCACGACCGGACTGTGGAGGGTCCACGGGACGTAGGTCTCTTTTCTCTTTCCGTCGGCCCCTGTACCATCCCACTCGTCCACCCGCCCTTCCGTCCACTCGTGTCATCCCTCCCTCGGTCTCCCCTTCCTCTCACCGGGGACACGGGTCCAGGACCGTCTCGGAACCTCGTCCCGACAACCTGGAGCTGGGCCCCTCGGAGAGGGGATGACCTTTGGAACCATTGTCGTCCGGACCGCACCTCCAACGTGGTAGGTCACAGAATCTCACCTTTGTTCCGACTCCGGTTGGGTTGTCTTATTACCCAAGTCCCCCTGGGGAGGTCTATGGGTCCGGGTCTATGCACTTTACTGGACGGGCTCCAGTGGGTCACCCGATTCCAGTTTCACAGTCTTGGTCCTAGTGTCGGGGTCTAAACTCTGAGAGGAGAGGGGGTGGTAGACGGGCGTGGGGGTCCCGAGGAAAATCGTCGGAAAAGTAGGCTAAGTCGTTTAGAGGGTCTCCCTTGCACAGGGTCTTGCGGTCCACGATCTTGCAAGTCAGAGACGGGAACCCCATGTGGTCCCCTGTGTGCGTCTAGGTACAGTCCAGCACCTGGTAGATGGGTTCTTTGTGCACACCGCACTACGTGGACAGTGTCGATTGGGACCCTACCCTCCCGTAGGGTGTACACTGGACGTCCTGTTGCAGTCCCTCGTCTTAGCTCCTGGGCTCGACTCCTTCGGACACACTCCACTCCGTTCCGCCGACTCGCGTCTCGACCTTCCGTCCCACCCTGGTCCTGGTCCCCGAAGGACTCCGATAGATGCTCGGAAGTGTCCGGGGACGTCCCGTGGATCTCTCTTCGGCAAAGTGTCTTCCCACCCCACTCCCTTCCCCGGGTCCTTGGGTGTCCTTAGGCTCACATTGGGGAGACCCGGGACCGCACCTGAACCGGGGCCCTTGGAGTGGACGGGGAGGGCCTCTTACAAGGACTCGTCGCCGTCCACGAGACCCCACTCCAGGGCTTCGCTGAACTACGGGGCCGCTACCGTCTACCGCTAGTCCATGTCCAGTAGCTCGACACACCTCTGTCCGCCCCACTGACCCGAGTCGTGCCCCCCGGTTGGCACCTCTGACGGGTAGGACCTTGACGAGGGGGCCTTCAGTCCTGCGTGGGGGTGGGGTTCCGGACGTCCCGGTCGGCGGTGGTTAGGGTCCCTGTGGTACCGGTCTGGGTTGGGGTCCGTTCCACCCACAGGTGGACGGGGCCCACTCACTCGCATCACACTCCCTTCTTCGGAGACAAATAAGAAGGACGAGTTTTTATAGTGTGCTCTCATAAATGTATGAGTGTCGACTACCCCTTCATCCCCCCGTCTTCGTCCCCCCAAGTTCTCTTACGGTAGTTGGTGAAAACACCAGACTAGTGGACGTGATTTACGACATTCTGTGTTCCCCTCTTCTCACGTCCTCTTTCTTCCTTTCTGATCACTCCCACCGGTCTCTCCTCTGTCCCCTTCTTCTCCCTCCCTGACCCTTTTCTCGTGACTCGTCTCCTTGTCACCTCTCTCTCTCCGAGTCGCCGTAACGACCCCCTCCCCCTGAGGCACACGGACGTCAGCTCTGTCCACTCCCCACCTCTCCGGTCACGACCCCTTCCCTCGGACCCCGGGCGTCCCGTCCCTCGAGGTGGAACGAAGTGGGAACAGAGGGAAGGGAATAGAGTGTCCCGAGTATTTGTCGGGAAGGACGGCAGGAAGGACGTTTGTCGCCGACCGGCTTCTGGACCCCCAGTATTGTCATGTTTCTGGGTTCCGGTTGTTCTGGAACTCGGTTTTGGAACTCGGTCTCTCGTTTTACTGAGAAGGAGAACGGGTCTTTTGGGAAGGACAGGGTCAGAGGTGAACGGGTTTGGGACCGGAACCGGCCAAAGTGTAGGAGTGCGTTTCGTTCGGGGTCTGTGGTCCCAAGGTTCCCGGTTCCGGACCATGCCTAGGTCGCCGGGAGTCGAGACGTCCGGTCCGACGATCTAAGGAGTTACTCTATTAGACCCCTGGTTCTCAGTGGGCCGGTTCAGGGGTTCCCGGGGTTGAATTTTTTGACCCTTACTCTGAAAGGTCTACCACGGACTACAGGTCGACACGAAGAAGTACGGTTGTCAGAGAGGTACGGTGTGCGTGAACAGAGGCGGTCTCGGGATTCTCGACCCGAAAGACGGGGTCTGACCGGTGTGTACTCGCGTCACCCTTAGACGGTCGTCTGCCGATTCGCCTCGGGTGGACCCGGAGTCGAGACGGACGTTCAGGGAAGACCTGAGAAGGAAGAGTACCGGATACAGGTCCTGAGAACATGTTCGACTCTGGGTTCCTCGTCGTCCTTTGCTTCGACAAACTTGATCCTCACAGACGCACAGACACTCACAGAAGTCGGCAAGGCGCAACAGTGGCAGTGTCCGGGAGGTTTGTTATCATTGTAAACAAATTTACCATAGACAACTGTTTAGGGTTTCTACTGTAATTCAGTGTGGAGAGACGAGGTGACCGTACCTTACTTCGTACTTCGGACACGACCCACGGTCGAGTGCCCGACTCACTCCCTTCCTTTTGTCTGGACAGGAAACTATCGTCTGTACTGGGGCCTAAAAGGGATTTCCCGGGGCCGACGGGTCTCTTTACTAGACCTTTTTTTTGTCCACTCCCCGACCGTTCCCAGAGTCTGACCGTAGGGTCTTCCGTCGTGTAGTTGGGGAGACCCCTCTGTCTCCGGTAGTTGGAACAGATGAGATTCCGTCCCGTCGTTTCAGTTTCGTTGTCGGAGGATCGTTCCCCGTGTTGCCTCCTGCCGACCTCGAGGCCTGTCGGTACCGAGGTGGAGTCCTCTCTGCGCCTCTAGCTCCGAGGACGGACTCACGGAATCTGTGGTCCTAGATGTAAGGCACTCGAGTTACACAGACACACAGATGTACTCGTGCGTGTGCGTACGACTGTACATATCACACATTTCTGATACCTCCTCTCTGTTTGGGAGAGAGGACCCCGTCCCTGCACCTCCTTTCAGCCCACTCCCTTACGTGGAAGTGACGGGTGAGACACACGGCAAACATAACAATGGTACATGTACGACCACAACCGTAGGGACCGCCGAGTCTACCAGTTCTTAGACGGACGTTTCGTCCTCTACACCCAAGCTAGGGACCCAACCCTTCTAGGGGGTCTCTTCCCTTACCGTTGGGTGAGATCATAAGGACGGACCCCTTAAGGTACCTGTCTCCTTGGACCACCCGTTTTCAGATACCCCAGTGTTTCTCAACCTGTACTGACTCGAAGATTGTGTGTACATCTATATAATTGACGTGGTTAGGGATGTAGGGGCTTATTCGGTTATTTTTCCTTATATGTCAAAGAGAGATGTCTCTTGACTCCTTCCCTAAGAGACTAGAGGTCCCTCGGTCTCAGGTCGTCTGTAATCCCTGAACTAGTCATAAGCGCCCCGAAGAGACCACCGAGACACTGTCTCTTCGGTGGACGTTAGTCCTCTGCACTCAAACTAGGGACCCAGTCTTCTAGGGGACCTCTTCCCTTGTCGTTGGCCGAGGTCGTAAGGACGGACCTCTGAGGGTACCTGTCTCCTCGGACCACTCGAAGGTCTCCTCAGTTCGTACTGAATCACTGATTTGTTGTTGTCGCTTTATAAACACTCTGTCTGCCTGTCTATTTGCCTTCCTACCTGCAAAAAAATTGGTACCCAGTGGTCACTGGCCTTTTTCTGTGTGAAGACCCGTCTCGTCACCGTGCTCCCCGGCGGTCCCACCGATCTTCAGGGGAGTCTCGTGTACGGTCTGGCGGGAGAGGAGACGGGACGAGACCACCTACTCCTACTCCTGTCTTCGGGTCCGGACCGGCAGCGGGACGACCTGTGTGACGGACTAAGATCCCTCGACACCCGGAGTCACAAGACAGTGTTCAGTCCGTACATTCCGGGACTTGACACCGTGGTGTTCCTCTGTTCTCCATTACTCGTTTCCAGTCCCTGTCAGTGTGGACAGGTCAGTCGTTCAATTTTCAGACTATGCGTTCAACCGGGGAAGTGTCGGCATCCCGCTCAACGGGGTGACACACCGACCCTGGGACGACGCCGCGGACTTCGGACGAGAAAGAATTCCCCTGTCTGTCGCCCGTCACGGGACCCGTCCGGACCGTCCTGCGGACGGCCGCGGTCCACTCCTCCTCGTGCCCGAAGGCGCGAGCCACGGTGTCCATGGTCCCGCAATGCCGAGGAACGTACCCCTCCGACGCCGATAGGGGTACACCGGGAGTCTGGTGGTGGAGGACGTTTAGTGTTCCAGAAGTCCCTGGAACACTCAGGTTTAAGGAGGATGGTCGCGGGGGTGGGTGCGGGTGGAGGGAAGTGGTCTTACCAGTCGTGTCCCGACGGGTTCCCCCGCCTGCCCTAACCGTCTCGGGGGGCCACAGGGATGGGTTGCCCACGAGACCAAAGTAGGGGAGGCCAGGAGACGGGAGGGAAGACCGGACTCACCCCTAGTCAACAATCCCCCGCCGGAGACGTATAGTAGTGGGTCTCCCCTCCCGCCCGAGGAGACTGGAAAGGCCGAGTCGCGACTCTGGAGACCTTTGAGGGAAGTCTAAGGGATGGACGGGAGAGGAAGGGGGCGGTCGGTGTAGTTCCTTCAGGGTGTTCGGCGGGGTCCTCTGTCGACCGTGACCGAGCGGGTACGGAGACTCGGGCTTAGGACAGGCGGAGTGGGGCCGGTGTCCGAGCCGAGAGGGCAGAGGACCGTTGACCTCACCACACCGACCCGTCCTTTGGGTAGGGTGGGTGGGTTCTCTTACGTCCACTCGAACCGTCTCCCACGTCTCCGGACTTGGCACCGACTCTCTCACTCTGCCCTCCACAGGTGGGGTCGCCCTGCCCGGGCTGAGGTCTAGCCACAGGGGCCCTCTGAATTGTTACTACACTCCTTGTGTCTCGGGTCTCCCCGGACGGGATCTCGGACCTAATCAGTGCCTAAAGTTGACCCTCCTCCTCCCCCCTGCAGATGGACGAGGGGTGGCGGTCGGGGACTCTGGTCCCGACCGAAGGACCCGGAATAGGCCCGGGTTGAGGTCAGACACACCCGTGTCGCGACGGACCTGGGGCACGGGACGACCAAGGACAATGAGAGTCCCGTGCTGTCAGGTGGGTTTCTCCGCTGTCGGTCGCTCGGACCCCTACCCGGAGAGCCACACTCTACTCCCTCCTCCTCTCCTCCACGTGTCTCTTGCGTCTCCTGACCTCCCCGTCGCACTCACGTCTTCCGAGGACCCCTTGGGTGAGGGCCTTTCCAGTCCCCTCCCCCGGTGAGTCCCCGGTCCATCGTCTCGACTCTCCGAAACCACCTCCCTGCGCGGACCCGACGACCTCCCGGGGAGAGACCGAGCACACCACGTCCCCTGAGGAGGTCGACCAGGGGCACCAAAGACGGTCGGTCACGACGGACCTGCACGACCACAGGTCCCGCACCCCTCCCCATTTGACAGGTAAAGTCCTGAGACCCGTGGGGACCTTCCCTGTCACCGTCGGAGTGTGAACCGACTACTTCCTTATCGGACACTGTAGTACTGCGTTTGTGACGGGTAGGAGTGGGGATCGCACCCTCCATTCGGTCTTCCCCGAAATTGACCGGGTGACTTCCCGTTTATAAACACATCCACGAGGGTGACGTCTGTCGAGTCGGAGGGGACAGCCAATTAATGTTAGACGAATCTCTCTCTCTCTCTGGTCGTCCTCCTTCTTCCCGTCCTAATTCCTCACCGTCGACCTCGCCCCGTGAGTCTCTGGTCTCTCCGGGTCGCGCTTTAGGAAATGGACGACAACCAAGGTGAACTCCAGCCCCTAGTCCTGTTTCGGCAACCTGCCTAGGCCCAAGAGTTTTTGTTAGGCCAGCCGAAGTCGGAAGAACAGCTCTTACAACATGTGGGTGACCTCCCTCCCGTCTCTCTCCCCCAAGTGTCCGGTCAGGAAAGGGGCTCTCTGTGGGGTGCGACCCTCTCCGTCCGAGTCCCTTCCTGTGGGTCACAATTTCCCCGTGTTTCGAGTCCCCTAGGTGTGAGTCCGGTAGGACCGGGTCTCTAGTCGAGAACCCAGGTCTTCTCTGAAGGGGAGAGGGTGGTACCGGTGGGTTGTCCCCTGTGGTACCGATCGGGGTGTCCCCAGTGATGTCGACGGGGGTGTTCCCAGGTCTACCTCGAGGGACAAATCCGGGCAGGGTCGGTGGGGACGCATGTGCGAGACGAGACCGGAGTGTTCGGACCAGACGTTAGGGGAAGGTGACGGGTGCCCTGAGGCCACTTCACAGGGACACGGGGCTGTCCTGGTGTCCCGTCTCTCAGACGACCCTCAAGGAAAACGTCTCCCTCGAACGGTACACGGTGCCGTTCCTTCCAGAATACAAGACCTTCATTGACACGACCCAAAGGGTCGGGGGAACCCTAAGAACACTCGTACCGCAATTGCGGAGATGGGATGGGCTGTACCTGGGAAGTGCTGTTTCTTCTTTGCGGTGTGCTCTCCGTTGCTGTGTCTGGGAAGGAGGGAAGGACAGTTGGGACCCGACGGTCGAGAGAGTACGGGAAACTAGTCGACGACAGGTGGTAGAAGTTCCTGGGAAGGAACTCGTGACGTACCTGGGGTTCTCGTAGTGGAATGGTAATGCCAGGACCACCGGAGAGACTCCTTCGGTCGGACTTCGGACCTCCAGTTCTATGCTTCCGGGACAAGAGCACCCCGAGGTTGGGGACCTCGGGTGAGGTGAGGTGACGGGGACTCGCGACTCTTGGGAAACGGTTGCACTGAAGGAAGGACCGGTCACTTGAGACGGACTTTAGACTGTCCCTTGGGACGACGTGTCGGTCTCTTCCCCGTCCTCAACCCGAGTGGGTCGACGGGGAAGACGGGGTGCCAGTCCTTCCGTGAGCTCGACTTCTCCCGACCTCCCCTCCTGTCCCGTGGCTGTGCCGGTCGGTCGAGGAATCGGGTGGTGGTCCTCACGACCACGTCGTCCCAGTCGCTCTCGGTCCCGACAGGGGGGTCGGGGCACCCCGAGGGAAGGGTGACGGGGGGTTCAGGTGTAGGACGTGAGAGCCGGTCGTGTCGGTTCCGGTTCACGTTGGCAGACTATGTCTCTCCCTGCTCCGCCTCCCTTGGACGGTCCCTGCTAGACCCGGAGGATCCGGGAGCTCATTCTGGGTCTCCGGTCAGTGTCATTCCAGTTGGGTGATCTTTTCTCCCCGAAAGGATTCCTTTCGGACCGGTACGGTGATGGACCACTCCGAACCTCCGGTAGGACCTCACCGAAGAAACACGTTGGGACCCCGGTCTCGTTACGTGTCGGGTCGTTCAACTCTTAAAGGGTCCCCTTCGTAAAGGAGAGATTGACCGGCAGAGAGATCCTTACGCGGTGAACTCTTTTTTTCAGTCAGTCTAGGACTGGCCTTTAGAGGGTTTTTTATTTACCCTCCCTCCCCTACCACCAAGACGCACCTGTCGGGACCCCAACGGGTCGGGTGTCGTCCCCGGACGGAAGGGGGTGTCGAGGACGGAGGTGGATCTTTTGTTGCATAGTAGATCCCCTCTTACTTACCCGAGACCTCGGGTTGTTGTACCCCGAGTAGAGAGTGGAGGTTGTGATTGGTCGACGTGCGACGTTTCACTAAAGTAGATTCGAAACCAAAGGAGGAAGCAGTTCTCCACGATTAATATGGGTGTCCAATCCCGACACCACTCCTGATTCGCTCTTTTGCGAGTGTGTCCGCAGGTTGTGTCTCGGGACGGGTCCCTCCGTTGCCTTTCGTCTTTTCAAAGACCCTTTCCAGTCCGACCCGCACGGACTCCGACGTTCTGGTCGACACCCTTCCCCTTGTTCCTCTCGCCTACTCTCGTTTCCTTCACGCAACTAAGGCCCCGTTCTCTCTTGGTGCACACTCTAACCTCCCCGCGGGTTCCCGACCCTGCCACACCACACTACTTCCGCACAACACTATTCTCGTAGAGCCCCTGATCCGTTCGGGCGTCCACGTCCCTACATGTGGGTTCACGTGTGTCAAGGTTGGGTCTCAGGTCGGGGTCTCGGGTGGTTCGCGGTACGGTAGGTACACCCGTCCCGGGGACCCTCTCGCCCTCACCAGAGCTAAGTGTCCTGTCGAGTCGGGTCTACTCCCTCCTCTTCGTCCCCTGCGTTAAGTGCGGTAGTGTCTCACTACAGTGTCCCTCCCCGTGGGACCCTTTCGTTCGGGTCGTCGGAGTCGGGGGACCTACTGCCCCGACACCCCTGTGACCGTCGAAGACCTGGGTAGACCCGCCCTGCAGGAGGGACACCCACTACGACCGTTGACGGGGTCCTCGGAGAGAGGAGGAATAAGGACAGGGGGACGAGGAACCGACCGGCGAGAGGAGGTCGGTCCAGAGTCGAGGTGCGGGAGGGCAAGGAGGAGCGTTAACGGGGGGCACACCTGCTGTCACCGGTGGGGAGACCTCGGAGAAGACACGCCCTTTGTCATCGTCGGTGTACCATGTACCGTGCCGAGTCGGAGGCGGTCCTGGGGTCCTGCCTCCACGACAGGTAGTGTAAAAGGTCTGTCCCTTTGACCCTGAGTTTTCACTTTCTGCTCCTGAAGGGACCGCTACACCATCTATTCTTAGACGGACGGTTTCGTCGTCTGTGTCCAAACTAGGGACCAGACCCTTGTAGGGTGTACGACACTCCGTTGATTTGGGTATTCGACGTTGATGACTAGGGTACACAGACGGATCTCGGGCACGACGTGTCGTTCTCTCGGGTGCGTGGTGTTGCCCTCTCTTCGGGCGAGTCGTCGTTTCGTGTCAGTTTTTATTTATATTTCATGTTCCAGAGTTCCACGACTCCACAGTTCTGTTCTCCGGTTTGGGACCCGAGTGTTTGCCTAGAGATTCCGAGACCTAGGTCTGTAGGGTGACGTAAGAAACAAAATTGACCCTTTAATGTTCGTGGAGTCTAAACTCATAGGTTCATCGTAGCTACCGATTCTCGTGTCTGTGACCCTGGTCCGGGGGAGTGAGACTTTGATCAGAGGTTTTCGAACAACAACTTCTAGGCCACGGGTATTTTACGAGTCCTGGCAACGACAAGATTCAGTGGAGCACCGACTCTGTAGGGTTCGATTGAATGACAGGAGGTACCTTTGGGTGAGACGGCAGGTGCGGGGACACGACCAATTGGTACGGTGGTAGACGGTGAGGAACACGTTCCGTGGGTGTCCGGGGGGGAGCGACGAGGTTCGGTCGGGGGTAGATCCGGGACGGAGAATTAGCTTTTTCTTCGAGGGGAAACGGAGAAGGAGGAAGATGAGAGTGGTGAAGGTTGACGAAGCAATTTAAAGTAGTGTAATGGGTGCACGAATTTTGGTAAATGTCCTGGGAGTGACGGATGCCGTGAGCAGGAGTTTAGACTGTTCTCTACTGAAAAAAGGATTGGGTCTAAAGGGTCCAGGTAGGACTCAGTCGTCTATGGTTCCTCCCGGGACACGAGACATAAAATATTTTGGAGTTCTCCGGTACGACTACTGACCGCTCCAAACCCTTGAGGACCAGAGGACCCATTTCACGTATGTAGAGAAGGACCCAGGACGGACAGAAGAGAACGATCGAGGGGTTTGCGTAGTCTCAGGTCGGGCGATTCCGGGACCGCAAAGAGAGACGAGACCGACGTCTCGGGACAAACAAGACAGGTGAACCGTTTGAAGAGAAACAGGAAAATTCTAGGTTGACCTCCTAGGAGAGGGGTGACTTCGGGGGGTGGTAGACCCGACTGGTGAGGGGAAAGACAGTGTCGAGATGGAACACATAATTGGTGGCTTCACGAGTAGGGTAATATAACGTACGGATGGAAGGAATGTTCTGACACCCCTGTAATAGTCACGAATAGGACCACTGGGAGGTCTGGGATCGTGCAGACCCTGGATCCTCTACGAGTTATTTATATTATCGATAACGGTCAATCGAGACGTCTTAAGGTTTCTTAGCGTTCCTCTCTATTCTTTCTGAAGGAGTCACTAGTCATATTTGTTTTATCTCCTTTTGTCTTCTTACCCTTTCTGATCTCTAGAGAAGTTCTTTTAATCTCTATGGTTCCCTTGTAAAGTACGTTTCTACCCATGTTATTTCTGTCTTTACCATACCTGGATTGTCTCCGTCTTCTATAATTCTTCTCCACCGTTCTTATGTGTCTTCTTGATTTGTTTTTTTCTAGAAGTGCTGGGTCTATTGGTACTACCACACTAGTGAGTAGATCTCGGTCTGTAGGACCTTACGCTTCAGTTCACCCGGAATCCTTCGTAGTGATACTTGCTTCGATCACCTCCACTACCTTAAGGTCGACTCGATAAAATTTAGGATTTTCTACTACGACACTTTCACAACGTGAGTTATACGGTCGTTTAAATCTTTTGAATCGTCACCGGTGTCCTGACCTTTTCCAGTCAAAAGTAAGGTTGTATATAACGTAGACTAGGGTAGTGAAGTACCGTTTATCTACCCCTTTGTTACCTTTGTCACTCTCTGAAATAAAAGTCCCCGAGGTTTTAGTGACGTCTACCACTGACGTCGGTACTTTAATGTTCTGCGAATGAGGAACCTTCTTTTCACTACTGGTTGGATCTATCGTATAAGTTTTCGTCTCTGTAATGAAACGGTTGTTTCCAAACAGATCAGTTTCGATACCAAAAAGGTCATCAGTCCATACCTACACTCTAAACCTGATATTTCTTTCGACTCATAATTTCTTAACTACGAAAACTTGACACCACAACCTCTTCTGAGAACTCTCAGGGAACCTGACGTTCCTCTGGGTTAGTCAGGTAGAATTTCCTTTAGTCGGGACTTATAAGTAACCTTCCTGACTGTGACTTCATCTTTGAGGTTATGAAACCGGTGGACTACGCTTCTTGACTGAGTCAACTTTTCTGGGACTCCGACCCTTTATAACTTCCGTCCTCCTCTTCCCCTGTTGTTTCCTACTCTACCGACCTACCGTAGTGGTTGAGCTACCCGTACTCACACTCATTTGAGGTACTCAACCACTACCTATCCCTCCGGACCGCACGACGTCAGGTACCCCAGCGTTTCTCGACCTGTGCTGACTCGTTGACTTGACTTGACTGACGGTTAATTCGGCTCACGAATATTTGAACGACTTTGTCGGCTTTTTCTTGTGCACCCCTTTAAGGGACCGTGAGGTCACCAATCCTGAGCCACGAAAGTGACGACTCCCGGACTCAACAAGTTAGAAACCAGTTCTTTACTTCTCGGGTGTTCGGTGTGTCGAGCCGGTTAAATTTTATTATTTCTTGTGTACTTGTGAGTACAGTGGGTCTTCACCCATCTCATCACCTCAATAAAGGTTTCTCCCACACATGTCACCAGATTCTTCCACGTGCATACTGAGTGCGGTTTTGACATGATTCCTGAAGGAGAGAAATTAGTGTATATACACGTTGATCACGTCGTTTTGTGTGTAAGGTCCTGTAGGCGAAGGGTTAGGCTCTACGAAAGATCCTTTCTACCTCTGGTTAAAGGAAGGATGAATCTTCTGTATCGTTCGCGACCTACAGAAACAATTTTTTGCCTTTTTTTTTTTTTTTTTTTAGTTCGGTCTCACTCGATCTCTTCGGAACACGTTTAGGACACACCTCTGGTACCGATTGTCGGACCGGCCCAGAAGGGGCACCCTGGAGGGAGTCGGGCAGACGGAGGACAGGAAGGAGGAGGGTTCCTGTTAGGTGGAGCGTCCTGGGGTGTGGGTCCTGTGGGAGGGAAGGAGACCCGGACCCTCTTTACCGGCACTCGAAGGGTATAGCCCTGTGGGACGGGGTGGCACCGGTGTGAGAGCCGAGTCGCTTGTCCTCACTCACTATTTCTCTGTCCTATCCTTTTGTCGAGTAGGTAGTGTAATTGAGACTCGTACGTGTACCCCGGTTAAAGCCCTTTCCGAGACAGACCAACCACAACCCGTGTCTGGGTTCCTCTTAGCCTAGACAATCGATTTACCGGAACGCAGACCGGGTCCCTGACTTATATGAGACTTCTACGAAGGTTGGGCACTTGTGTCGGGACCTTCTTCTCCGGCACGTGGTCGGGGAGGGGTGACCAGGACGGGGGGTCCTACCTACGTCCCCCGCTTTCCCTTCCTCTTCAGAGGGGTGACCCTGAGTTGAGCACCTCCGACCAATTGACACCCACTTTTGTCCTTATTCGCTGACCTATCCCTTCCGGATTGGTCGTAAACAAATGGTAAATGTCTGGAAACCAGACGCATTCGGTAAGGACTCTAGCGTAGTCACGATGATCTCTCATCGGTCTTCAAGAAGGGCCCCTGACCTGACGAGACTCTAGGGTCTGACGGAGCCACCACACGGGTTCTGGTCGCAGTCAAGGGAATAGGTACGTCTACTGGCAGGAGGCGCTTCGTGCTGGCGGACTCGGGTCGTGAAAGATAGGGTGAGTAGAACGGGAAAGGGGAGGTGTCGTGAGAGTCAGAGAGCAGGCCGCACCAATGCATATGTAAGCACAGGATAGACTGCGGACGTGTCCTCCATTCACCGTGCTTCCGTCCCTGTGGTAACCGGGGACCCTGGTAGAGTTGGCTGCGGGTTCTTCTGTTTGCGACCGGAGCCCCTGTCGTGAGGCGCAGGCTGGGCACCCCGGACGGACTCGACCACCACCGGCCATGGACCTACGAGTCCGAGACCCTGAGGTCCACCCCGTTCCACTGCAAGGACATCAACGACGGGCAGAGAGCCTGGTCCACCTCCAGGACCGCGTCTATGAAGACATCCACGAAGAGACATCGTCCCATTTGGTGCCAACAGAAGTGCAGACGTTTCTGTGTCGCGTCGGGGCCGGTGCCAGTCGGTGCGAGAGGTGGGTCAGGATGGTGGGAGGTCGGGGGTACCGTGGTGCCACTCCTCCATCGGTGGCAGAGCAGAGACTAAGGGGTCACTGCCCTCGGCTTCCGATTCTTCAATACTAAGTGGACACAAGGTGGGGGTACTCCACAGAGGACGGTAATTTAAGTACTTCCACTTAGTGAGAGTCGTATACCTTTTGGATTCTGCAAGTACCCACCTAGTGTCCCGGGGAGTATTGGGAATTGGGGTCGGGAAGAGAGAATGAAAGATCCGTGTCCTTACTTTCCAAAGACTGAGAAGAGTGTATCGTTTGCAAGGTCATACACCGGAAGACTTGGGTTTCGACTTTTAGACCAAATTTCAGTTTGTCTGAGGGAATTACATCCCCCACTTCCGTGTCTGCGGTCCCTTCGGTTCAGGAGCAGGAGGGATGAGGAAGAAGCCCTGGGGACCAGGAAGACCTCCTTCCTGGAGGGAAGACCCAGGTCCACAAATTCGAGGGACACGGGGATGTAGGGGTAGACAGTCGAGTCCTATTATTGTCGAGTACAGTCTCCCAACCCTCCTAATCGTTCAGTTATGGACACCTCGAGAATCTGGTTGTTGCAGACTGTGCATTGTTCGTGATAAATTCATGACCGATAGAGTTGGGTTCCAATGAGTAGGAACTGGAACCGTGGTAGTTCCGGATCCATTAGGAAACGACCCCCGCGATAGGACACGGGACGTCCGATAACTCGTCGTGAAGTCCGAAGGCTCTACGACCAGTTTGGGAGAGAGGTCAACACCGTTGATGTCGTTTCCGGCGTCTATAGCGGTCTACAGGGACCCCTCCACCCTCACGGGGAGCAACTCTTGGTCACAAGTAGCGTTCCTTTGGACCAGTAAAAGGATTTCTCTGAGGTCCGGTCCCAGGAACAGGTCGTCGTGGACCAAAACCAATTCAGGAAAAGGGACAAAGATAGTTGTAGACGGCGTTGTCGAACTTGTGTCTAGGATTTTCGGTCCTTTCCTTTGACACAGAATGTTTAGTCAACCCTACAAAGAGTTTTCTGGTCGTAGGAGGGGCTGCGGTCTAAGCCTACACAAAGGGACCTCCCCGGGGACTCTCCCCCGACGGGTCGCGCCCGTGACGCGTGAGGTCCTCTAGGAGTCCGAGCGGATGCGTGGAGCTCTGGGTCGACTCTTGGTGTTGGGTGTGTACGTGCGGACCAGACTCCTACGTCCACTACGAGTAAGGTGTCGATTCCCTGTTCCAGTGTCCCTGAGGTCTGCATGGGTTGTGGTGCGATGTCCTACCCCAACCCCGCCGTCCCGTCTCCTCCCGACCTCGGTACCAGAAGGACGGGACTCCAGGCACGAGAAAGACGGGGACGGGGTCGTACCGACACGCCGTCGGGTCGGGTCCCACTCTCAGGTCTCCGCGGTACAGTTCGTGCACTGGAGGTCTTCCGGGTTTCCGCGGCCGGGTAGTCTATATCGTCCGGGTGCCCGACTGTGTGCCGAGGGGAAGGGTCGACGCGGTGGAACCGACACAGTGATTGGGCCTCAGAGTCGAAGGAGTAGACAATTCCTACCAGTATTTTAGCTCGGATGTCACACCGACATTTGTAATTCCACAAAGGAGTCTTGGTGACCTCCGCTATTCATTTACAGTGGGGTGAAGGACCCTTAGAGACTAGACTGGGGCTTTCCCTCCGTGCCTCCGGAGAAGTGTTGGGAGCCCCGGAAAGAGTACGGGTGGTGGGAGATTATCGGGGCCCCAGTGTCCGGACTCCAGTTTCTAGTTCGTATTTGTTCTAGAGTCCTCCGTCCCCTGACGGACTTTATCTACCCTACAGTGGCGGAACCGGGGAACGTCACATCGGACCACCTCTTCCCGGTCTAACACTGTGGGTAGTCGGCCCAAGTTTAGGACTGACACATTGGATCCCGTGGACTCTCCGGTTTCTCGTCTCCCACCCTTCAGAGATCTTATCGTTAGGGTGGACGTGGGGGTGCCTTTTCAGGAGGAGCTTACAGGAGTCGAAGGAGGGGACCCAGCGGACCCACCCCGCACCCCTGGTTCCGACACTCGGGACCACGAGGGAGGGTACCCCTCTATCCGTCCCTGTTGGACCTCTTCTCGGTACGGGGTGACCGTTGCGTGCGTGACGGAACCCGAGGGTCGGGTCCTGAGGGGCCGGCAAGGTCCGGCCTTTCGGTGTCCCGGACGTCCGCACGAGCGGATGGTTCCGAACGGTCTCTGACAGGCTCGACGACCCTTACCCCCCTCTGCCCGGGAGCGGTCCGGCCGGGGAGGACAGGAGAGGACTCGTCGTCCCTTCTTACTTTTCCGGGGCAGTTGACGAGGGAAAGACGGACCTCCTCTGGGTGGGACGACGCGAGACTCGGGGTTTCTCAGTAGTGAGGGTCGGCCCAGAATCAGTCTGGGAGTGACGGCCGTAGGTCTACCTACGACGGGGGGTCAGAGCAGGTCCGAAGGGACGTTGGGGTGACTGGCAGAAAGGGGTCCGGCAGAGTCGAGGTCGGGATCACTGGAGGATCACTAAAGGAGTGTTGGCGTGACTAAGAGTAGAGGTCCGGAGCTTGGACAAGGGGACGAAGTGGGCGAGTCCAGAGGCAGGTTCGTTCCGTGGGGACTGGAGTGGTGAGGGACCCCGAACGGGACGTACTAGACTGGTGCCTCCTGTCCAAAGGACAGACTAGGGGGGCCTCCTACAGGCAGATGGACAAAATGACGTAATAGGGGCCGTGGGCCTTCTCACGGCTCATGTGTGATCCGTGAGTCGTTTATGGCTTGTTTGTTTTCTTACTTAGACTGGAAGAATAACAAACCTTAGACTGGAAAAATCTGAAATTTGGGTCCTTCACGTGAAGAATAGGGTTTACCTTATTATAGAGCGACCCCCCTTTTTTTTCAGTTATATAAAGGGTTACGATTCAAAGAATGACCGTCGGTCTTCGTTCGAGACCACGAATAGGTTTACTGGACGTTGACTCGAAGTACTCCTTAGACCAGTTCTCAGTTCCGGACTATTTGTGAGTTTGTTAACCTACTTTTATACATCCCCCTGTCCTATAGCTGGGTCTCGGAGTTTTTGTCGAGGGGACTCTAATGAGTAATTAACGTCTGCCCCTGTGTTTCACCGGTCTCGTAGTAGGGACCCTCTACTTGACTGGTGTGTCTGGAGGACCCGACACGGCTCCACGCACGAGTCGACGAGTCAGTACAGACTGAGAAACACTGGGGTACCTGACGTCGGGTGGTCCGAGGAGACAGACATCTTAAAAGGTCCGTTCTTGTGACCTTACCCAACAGTAAAGGAGGGGGTCCCCTAGAAAGACTGGGTCTCTAGTTTGGGTTCAGAGGATGTGACCGTTCGTCTAAGAAATGGTGACTCCAGTGAACCCTTCGGTCACGATACCCCGCGGACGGTTTCATTGGACATAGGGTAACGTTCTACTGTAGTGGAGGGTTTGGGTCCCTGTGGGCTGTTCTGTTCACCGAAGGGTCGAGGAGGTGCCACAGTTTCAATCCCGACTCCTTGACGAGGTCTAATTTCCTGTGACCTCTGACCTGACCTAGTACCTGACGCCTCCTACCCCGTCCCCTTCAAAGGACGAACTTTTACCGCAACTTTGTTGTCATTCTAATTATTACCAGAGGTGTAGTTCGTTACCAAAGCATATTTACACTTTCAAGGGGTTTAACTGGTAAAATGAGACTAAGGACCCTCTGTGTGTGACTGTACGAATCACTACTCCCCAATGGTACAGACGTAGAATGAAAAGTTATTGTCTCCATTTCTACTGTTCTATAATAACATACACATGTACCTCTCTCTTTTTCATTTACACCGGTGCAATAGTTTACCACTAAAAAATTTTTTTCCGAAAAAACGAAGTGACCCAGAAGGAAAGATCAACGTTGCGCACCCGAATCAACGGGACGTCGTACACCCTAGAATCAAGGGGTTAGTGCCATAGCTTCGACTCAGGGGACGTAGCCTTCCGTCTAAGAATTAGTGACCTGGTGGTCCCTTCAGGGGACTTCTCGAAAATAATTCCCTTAAGAAGCATGATAAAGAAGGGACCACCGAGTCTGTCCTTTCGCAGACAGATGTTACACCCTCTGGGCCCAAGCTAGGGACCCAACCCTTCTAGGGGACCTCTTCCTTTACCGTTAGGTGAGGTCATGATGACGGACCTTTTAGGGTACCTGTCTCCTCGGACCATCCGATGTCAGGTGCCCCAGTGTTTCTCAGCCTGTACTGACTCTCTAAAGTGAAAGGAAAGGAAACATGATAAAGATGTTACGAAGACATTTCAACTTTTAAAAAAAGTTTTATATTTATTTGTCCACACCCGTGGGAGATGAGAGACCCGCGAGTGTCGGTCGTCTTCACGGTCGGTGACAAGACTCGGGACACACGTGTACTTGGGTAAGTGAGGGGTGTCGGTCACACTCCGCCCAGAGTGAGACCACGGGCCCGGCGAGTGTCCTTTCGACTCCGGTCCCGACCCGAAACCGGAACCGTGGTGCACGACCGGGGGCGTCCAGTCGTCTACCACAAAGTGGTTGACGGACCGTGGGAGACGGTTGGGGTAAGTCGTTTTACTGAATTCCCCGGGGGACGGGTCCTATTCTTCAAGGACCGTGGAGGGTCGGGTCTTCGTAGAGGGTCACCGATCTCTTCGTTGTTCCTTAGAGGACTGGGACGGGAGGACGACTGTAGGAATTTTTTGTTTTTGTTTGTTTTTTTTGAGATTTTGGGTAAAGAGTTTTTACTGGTGTCAAATAATTCTCTCGAAGGAACTGTCTCGGAGGGAAGGGTAGTACGAAAAAGTTTGAAACCAAAATAAAAGTCAAAATTCCACATAGAACGTGTATTTTCAGTTTGTTTCGAACAAAAGTTTGCAGAAAACGAAGAAGGACTCGTGGTTACAGTTGAGAAGGCCGGCGAAGAAACTAGAGTATGAAGGTGTCAAGGTTTAATGTTTATAAAAATATAGAACAAAGTGAAACTAAAAAGTCAAAATAATTAATTGTAGGGTAATCCCTTCTATTCCTAAATCGAAAAAAAAAAAATTTGGTCGAGAGTCAGTTAGGATTTCCTTTAGTCAGGACTTATAAGTCATCTTCTTGACTACGACTTCTACTTCGAGGTTATGAAACCGGTGGACTACCCTTCTCGGTTGAGCAACCTTTTCTGGGACTACGACCCTTTCTGACTCCCTTCCCCTTCCCCTGCTGTCTTCTACTCTACCAATCGATCGTAGTGACTGAGTTACCTGTACTCAGTCTCGTTTGAGGTCCTCTACCACCTCCTGTCTCCTCGGACCACACGATGTCAGGTGTCCCAGTCTCAACCTGTATTGAGTCGTTGACTTGTTGTTGTTGGTCGAGAGATGTTTTTTTCACACGCACGTGTACATGTACGCGTGTGCACGAGAAGAGATGGGCTAAAAGTGTTGTGTTAGTCTAGTGTCAAGACCTACTTAGTCATGAGTCGTGACAGTTGTGGTACGACTACTACATTTACGACAGGTGACGACTTCTTATGTGGTACTCATAAGTAGGAAAGTCGTGTTGAAGACCATATGTCGCAGTTGTCAATGAACAAATGAAAAGATATTTGAGTAGTGCGTTCAAAATAGGGGTGTTCGTGAAGGGAAAGATACTTACAGAGGAGAACTACAATTTTAAGTAGTCTGTACTCTTGTTGCCACACAAGTACCTCGGGCACTGGGCTCGGACGTCCACGGGGTACGTCTCGACACCGGACCCTCGAGGCTCGTGACGACCCACGGAACAAAGGGCCTAGGTGATAGAAGGAGAAAGTGTACGAACAGGAGTAAAACGACTTCGTCACGAAGAGTTCGAACTCGCACATAGTCCTGCGGACCCCACCCCGTAAAGAAAAAAAATAAAAAATAAATACAAACCGACACGAACCAGAAACAACGACACACCGAAAAGAGATCAACACCGTTTACTTGTGTCCGAAGTCATCAACGTTGTGCACCCGAGTCATCAACTCCGAGGGTCCGAGATCTCGTGTCGAAGTCCTCAACGTCGTGTGTCCGTACCCCCTAGAAGGGCCTGGTCCCTAGCTTGGACGCAGAGGACGTGACCGTCCGCCCAAACAATGGTGACTCGGTGGTCCCTTCGGGTCGTACAGATTGTTCACGGGTCTTCTACGATGGTGACCAGACCCCTGGTGCGTTGTTCTTGATTTCATGTGTGAGTTCTACACAGGTCACTATACCGTGGTCCTTCTGTGTGACTCTCCGGACCTTGTAGACTCTTCCAGAAATAAGATGACAGTACGAGTTGTTTCTCGAACCGATTTCTTAAGATCCTATCGTTACTGGGAGGTTCAGACTTTCGTCAGAGACGTTGGAAGGTCTAACATGACGACGATAATTCTTCAGACTCCATGAGACTAGGGTTCGGAGACATGACTAGACAAAAAAAGGAGAGACAGGGGACACAGGACTAACATGACTATCCACCATTTCGTCCAAATAAAGGTAGGTAGTTCGACCCAATCCACAGTCCGGAAAAGTTAGAGTTTTTAGTACAAGAAGTCAAGACCTTGAGTAAAGAAAAAAATTAAAATAAAAATCAACCTCCTATTAATTGATTGTTATAACACTAATCAAAGACGGTATGTAGTCGTACCTAGTCGGTATCCATATGTATAGACCCTGGGTAAAGAAGCTAGTAAAAGAAGGGGTAAAAGAGTTCGGGATAGAAAGACCTTGTGATAAATCGATAAATTGAAGAAACTGAGTAGAACATCAAAAGGGAAGAGAGGGTAAAAGGTCGAGATGTAGGAGGACGAGATGACAAGTCTTTCACAGGAAGTAGAAGACAAAAGTAAAGGCGGTATAAAAATTAAAGATTCTCGTAAAATTTTGAAGGAAAAACCATCATAAAACAAGAAGATGAAAAAAAAAGGGACGGTACTACAAAATTAGAGGTACAGACCTTCTGAAGTACTGAGTCCGGACCCGATACACCTTTGTATTACTCGATGTGAATTCATTTCAAAGGATGGAACTGTCACTCAAATTGGAACAGATTAGAAAACGAAAGAAACGAAAATATTAAAGAGAGACTCTAATTACTATAGAAACTTTTGAAGAAGAGGGACTTATCGAAGATAGAGGAGGTTCAGAGAAAGAACAGGAACGAAGGAAAAGGAACGGAGAAGAAAAAGTTGACTCCGTAATGAGTTTGCAGACCGGTTGGCCGGACAGACGGACGAGTATAAAATCTCACACTTCTACGACCTCCCTTCGAACTACTGTGTCCTGTCGAAGTACTGGTAGTCCGATAAGGAAATGTGCACTACCTCGCGGACTCTCGACTTCAGAAAAGAGAACTCGACGAGTCTAAGGGGTCTTCTAAGAAGGTTAAAGTGTGTACCTCCATCCCTGGACCGTCTGTCGTGACTCACTCCTCCTTCTCTTCGTCCATCCGTCTGCCTCCCGCCCGTCCCAAGGAGAGTCCCGAGTGGCTTAGACGCCTGACGATGAATTGGAGGATGTAAAGGTACGGTGTTGGGGTTTTTGGGTGACTGTGGTTTTTAGAGATCTGGGAGACAAAATTGGAGAGGTCGCTACTGGTCACCCCTTACAGCCCCCGGCACCGAGTGTAAGGGGAACCGGCCGAGTCCAAAGGGGAGAGGTTGGACGGTGCGGTCAAGGAGGAGGAGGTAAGCGAAGGAGCCAAACAGAGGAGAGGGAGTTCAGAAATACCCAATTAAAATAAATTTCCGTTAAGCAAACTTTGGTAAAACTCACTCCCAAAATTTCCTTCGTCGGCCCGTGGATTTGACGGGCGAAAATTGACCTTCGGGTGTAGGGACAGGACAGAGGGAGGAGTATAAAATAAAAAAGAAGAACCGGTAAATGACGGTGAACCGGATAAATAGACAAGAAATACAAGGGGGAGGACGTCGACGTACGTGGAGTCGAGGGACTCTCGTCTTTGCGACAAGACACGTGACCCACATGACACGGTCTTTGTCTCGGCTGTGCTTGACACTGTGTCAGCTGTGTCGTCTTATATATAACACGGTTCAATGACAATGTTCGCACACACGTGCCTGGTGATGTACGTGTCTTCACGTGTGTCTCTTGTCAGGTTTTTTCAGTCCTGTCCAAGATTCTACACTGGATAGAGACCCGCCAGCTCAACTTACATTGACATTTAAAATTTTAATCAAAAAGTCCCATGAGTGACTGTCTCGTCGGACCGTCCGATGTCTGGTACCCCAACGTTTCACGACCTGTATTGACTCGTTGAAAGTGCAAGGTAAAAGATTTTGTTGATACCTAGTGAAATATTGTGTAAATAATTCTTGTCTTTTTATTCGACGAGGACTTTTGACTTCGGGTCTCCCCAATTCGTTCAATGGGTTCCGGTGTGTCGGCCGTTCCCCACCTCGACTCTGGACTTGGGTTCGCCAGACTGAGGAGACACGTTGTACCGAAAGGGACGGCGTCCCGGTCGGGGAAAGTCCGGGAAAGGACTCTTTCGACACCACGGCGGTGAAAGAGGTTTTTCGTCGGGACAGTCTGACCTCTTTGTACTAAACAAGGTCGGGGAGGGTCTCTGTGTCCTTGTCGACAGTCGTTTTGGCTTCTCGAGTCACTCCTCGGTCTCGTTGCCCTCGACGCCTGTCCCTCCAGACCCTCCTGCAGCCACCCGCGTCTCCGGCTGGTGCCCGACGACCGGTGTCACGGGGGTCCTCCCGTCCTTCACCCCCGTGCGAGGGGAGGCCGTACCCCCCCGACAGACCTCGTCGTGGGTGTGCCATACGTCGGTCTCCACCCTGACCTTACCCGAGGCCCCCCCTCGTACCTACCCACTCCTACTGGGGGGAGTGTTGTCCCTAGGTACTGAGTAAGTTGAAGGCCCCCACCATGGGTTCACGGGACCGTGGGAGGGTCAGAGTGTCGCGACCTGTCACCCCTTCCTCCGGACCCCGCCCCACGAGCGTCGGGAGCATCCTGAGTCCTGTCGGCAAGAAAGAGACGTCCCTGCGACGCCGTCACCCTTCCCAGTATCGTTGCGTAGGGTCCACTGTCGTCGGTCGGGAAGGTGTGGGCGAGGGAGAGAGGCGTCGGACTCCTCGTCCGGCCGTACGGGTACCGACCGTACGGGTACCGACCGTGTGGAACCACTCCCAGAGGACGTACGGGAAGAGACTATTGACTTCGGTCGGGACGGTGGGGCGGGTCTGTACTTCCGGGTCAACGAAAGCCTCTACCCTCCGTCCGCCCCGAGACCCTTCCTCTCGCGTCGACAGAAAGAACGAGAGACGGTCTCACCCGAATCGGTTTAGGGGTCCTTTTACGACGACGTGTACTTTGTACTTTTACGTCTGGTGTCTGTCAGACGGGCGGAAGGGTGTGTGTACAAGTCTGTTCGGACGAGAGGTCGTGCCGACGGCCGAAGAGGTGCTACTCCAGTGACGATGCCGGTCCGGACGCCGAAGCCGAGGGGGAAGTAATGACACCCGGCCAAAGTTGAATAAACTGGGTCTACACGTCCGGGTTCCCTCATCCCGTCTCCGTTCTCGCTTCGCACTCTCCCCACACTTCGGGTGGGACGGGGAGGGACGTGTCCTCGGTACGTCTCGGAGTGCCCGCTACCCGACGCCGGACCCGGTCGTCCCGGGTGGCGACCTCCTGGGGTCCTCTCCCGACCGTTCCCCCAGAGTGTCCTGGACGGTAAAAGCAAGGAGGAGAACCCCTGGAGGGGGTCGACCTGCTGTGCAAGGAGTCGGGACCGTAGTACTACTCGTCTCTCGACCGACCTCCGGCGTCTCCTCCGGACCCGTCCCACACGTGACAGAGGGCGACCCCCCACGACCTTCATGAGTTCACTCCGGACTTTTCTGGAGGTAGTCCTAGTTCCTATTTGTCGCGGCTTCCCACACCAACCCTAGATTGACCTTCGAGGTTGGTGGGGTGTCGTTTGGAGGTCTGACGAATAATAGGCAGAGTCGCTTTTCGTGTTCTCTGCCTCCTTCTGCGTCTACGACTACCATCGTTCTAGGACCGAGACCGTCGAAGGAAGAGCGGGGAGGAGCCAGGAGGGTCCGGACCCTCCCAGCACTCCCCCCGGACTACTCTGAGCGTCCAGGTCCGGTGTTTGAGACTGAGACCTACGTCGGGGTCCCTAATGTAGGAAGTCCCTACCCCACCGACGTCGTCCTACCATGAGGTGTTTCCAGGGGGACTTGTCTTCCCTCTCTGGACGATAGATTACTCTGTTGCCTTGAAACCGTCAGGACCAGAATCTCGACGCTCTGGGGGAAGGGTTGTCCGTCCTTCTTTGACACGACGCCAGGTCGTCTGATCTGATATTCTCGACAATCTGACTGATAAGTCCTCAGGGTTTTATGCCGGAGTTAAAGTTGAAGGACAGATTTCCGTAGTGGACCGAAGGGAGACTCTCCGCGTTTCCACGGTTCGGAGTCCCGTCGGACTCACGGCCGCGCTTCCCTCCTCTTCCGGTACCCGTGTCCGGAAGGACCCTCAGTCCCGATGGTCTTGAGGTCCGGTAGTGCGTGCCTCTTCGTACCTAATCTTGGTCCGACGGGTCCGACTTCACCTTGTCGGTAGGGCACCCATTAGGTGAGAGCGGGTGACCGGGACTCTCTCGCCTGAAAGACGACTGAGCTCAGAACTCTGTCGGTGTCTCAGAACCGCGGGACGGGAGAGACTCTCTCTCTCTCTCTCCCTTGTTCTTGTGTGTCCGGAGCACCACCACCGGTGTAAAGTCCGCGAGTCCGAGATGAACGAAGATTTGTCCGAGACTTGTGTCGCCAAAAAGGGTCGGAGCACCTTCGGTATTCGGATTTGTCTCTTGACTTGTCTCCGAAGACGAGGTCGGGCACCTCCCTCCTCTGTCCCCGTGTGTCCTCCAACGTGAGTACCCGAGAACCTCGCCTCGACCGTCTCCCCTACTCACGTCCGGTCAGTCTGTCGACTCTCCTTCCGTCTCGGGTAAGACCCAGTTCCTGAGGTGAGCCCACCATCTCCGAAGGGTAGAACTTCGAAGACGAACGAGGCTAGGGTGACAGGGAGGTCCGGGATCTCCCCAGGGACCGAGCGACCACAACCTTCGGGACTTCGTGGGTCCCTCTCTTCGTCTTGAGACGGTAGAAAGCCACCGGGGATGACTGTTTCTCTCTGAGGACACCCGAGCGAGTGGAAAGGAGTCGAGGTAATTTCTTCAGGGGAAAGTCCTGAACGGTCCACAGGTCATCGAGTCTGAGACACGAGGGTTACGTCCTCCGAGTCCAAGTTAGGGACCAGTCCCTTAATCTAGGGTGTACGACGTTGGTTCTCAAACGTTCGACGTTACTTTCTAGGACGTACGACGTTAATTCTGGACCACGTCCGTTTATTTATTTATTTATTTAAAAAAAAAAATTCTTCGGGGAAAGACCCGAAGGGCCACGGGTCTCCGATTCTAAGGTACGAGGGTTACGTCGTCCCCCCACCCCTCAACCCCAGGACCCAAACTAGGGACCAGTCCCCTGAGTTAGGGTATACGACGTTTATTCCGTGTCGCGTCGGTTTGTTTTACAAAAAATTGTTTTTTCTCTACGTCGTCGGGGTAAAGTTTCGGGTCGATTACAATCCTCGGGTGAGACGACGAGACAGGTGTGACGACTGGGGTGGACGGAGGGACTGAGGTTCACAGCCTCCGCGACGGAGAGGTGCCAGATGGGGTAGGGTCCCGTGGAGAGGTACTGGTGGACGAGGAGTGGTCGTAGAGGGTTCCTGCAGGGTTCATCCGTCCATATTTCTTGGAGGTCTCAAACCTCACTCACATAAACCCTCATGTGTCGTGAACAACTACTTGACTGTTCGTAACTCTGACACTTCGTTTCTGTGTCGGTCTCCGGGGTCAAGGTGGATTAGAAAACCCAACTAAAGAAAAATTTTTATGAAAAATGATAACAAACGGGTATGGTACGTCGTACACCCTAGAAACAAGCGGTTGGTCCTTCACCCCTTCACCTTCACGTCTCAGAATTGGTGACCTGGTGGTCTCTGCAGGGGTCCGATTTGAAAACGAGACGAAGAAACAAACCAAACAGACCCCTACTCCAATTGCAGGATTTGTTAGAGATGGTCTTGTAGTGTCCTAATATCAGAGTTTACTAAGTCTTCAGATCGGGGGGTAGGAAAAGAAACTCCATTAGTGGTTATTATCCACCCACGAGTAATAAGCTCGAAAAACTACCTACTTACATCTATAAGTACATCTTATTTACATCTGAAAATTACTTACATCTATATATACTTGTATAGATGTATTTCCACAAAAAAATTCGTGTTCTCCCTACTGGGAAATACAGTGGACACTGGAGTCTTGGGAGGGAGCAATCAGGTCCGTCTAGTAGAAAGAGGGAACATTGTTAGTCTACGTGTATGGTGTAGAATAATTGGGGAAGTATGTGTGTCCCGGTAAATCCAACAAAAACGAGATTGAAAAGTAAAAAAGATAGTGTTTGTTACGATGTTACCTGTGGGACCGGGTGAGGAAGACTATACATACTTACTGACAGATTCAGTCTAAGGACCTCCGTCTTTACGATCCAGTCTCCCTGGGTCCAAAGTGTTAGAATGTCTAGACCGGTACAGATCGGTTGTGGGGTGGGTGACACGTGTTCGTGACTCCTGTGAGACACACGTTCTCTCAAGCCCTCTTTACTCCTCAGACAGAGTCGAGTGGTTGTGATCGAGGTGGACCGACACCGGAGTTACCCCATTGCAGAGACACCGGATTCGGGGTGGGCCGTGTGTCTGTGTATACTCCTTCTTGGGGTAAAGGATAAATTATCACTAAGAGTCTTGCAAAGTTTTTGGGTGACGTTGCGTCACTACTTTATGTTTATCCTTGTTTGGGCATTCTCCCTTGTACTTCCCCGTTCGTCGTCTTTTGTTCTCTCGTTAAGCAGAGGGTTCCAATCCTTCACCTTCCGTCCCACACTCACCTACTCTGGCGCCCCTTCCTTCGACATCGGACCTGGTGGTAGTCCCGGTGTCCGTCGCGTAGCGGTCGGAGGGGTGCGTTTGGTCCTTCTCCTACACCCGAGACTTGTTTGTCCCTGTCCCCCGCCCTGTCCTTTGTCTCGACCTTTGGTCCTGGTTGGTTCCCGGGGAGATCCCTGAAGGGGCCCCCGGGTACCCAATTCTGAGATACGAGGGTTACCTTCCCGTGGACTCAAGGTAGGGACCAGTCCCTTAATCTAGGGTGTCTGGTGTTTATTCCTAGGGTATACGGAGTTACTTCTAGGTGACCGGACTCGTCTGTGGACCAGGTCGATTCATTTACTTATAAAGAAATTTTTCTTTTTATTATTTCTCGGGGAGATCTCTTCTCGACATGGTTGATCGAAGTAGGTGACGGATGAAAGTAGCACCCCCGTCAATTACGTCCCCTTTTGTCTCCTAACACGAGGTTTCTATAATTGGGAATCTGACCTCGTCCCCATTAAGAATTTCTTACACCTTGTAAAAATTTCTCTACCCTTATGGTCTGGTGGAATGGACGGAGGACTCTTTGGACATAAGTCCAGTTCTTCGTTGTAAGTCTTGGTCTGTACTTTTTACCTGACCAAGGTTTAACCCTTTCCATATGTAGTTCCATATATAACAATGGGGCCAATAAATTGAATATCCGTCTCATGTAATACGATTTACGGACCGACCTACTTCGTGTTCGACCTTAGTTCCTACGGTCTTCTTTGTAATTATTGGAGTCTGTACATCTACTATGGTGGGCATACCGTCTTTAATTTCTCTTTGATTTCTCGGAGAACTACTTTTACTTTCTCCTCTCACTTTTTCGACCGACTTTTGAGTTGTAAGTTTTTTGATTCTAGTACCGTAGACCAGGGTTGTGAAGTACCGTTTGTCTACCCCTTTGTTACCTTTGTCACTGTCTGAAATAAAAGAACCCGAGGTTTTGGTGACGTCTACCACTGACTTCCGTACTTTAATTTTCTACGGATGAGGCACCTTATTTTCGATACTGGTTGGATCTGTCGTATAATTTTTCGTCTCTATGATGAAATCGCTGTTTCCAGGTATATCAGTCTCGATACCAAAAAGGTCAGTACTTACCTACACTCTCAACCTGGTATTTCTTTCGACTCTCTGCTTATTAACTACCAAAACTTGACACCACAACCTCTTCTGAGAACTCTCAGGGAACTTGACGTTCCTATAGTTTGGTCAGTTAGGATTTCCTTTAGTCAGGACTTATAAGTAACCTTCCTGACTACGATTTTGACTTCGAGGTTATGAAACCGGTGGACTACACTTCTTGACTTAGTAACCTTTTCTGGGACTACGACCCACCCTTTCTGACTTACACCCTCCTCTTCCCCCGCTGTCTCCTACTCTACCGACCTACCGTAGTGACTGAGCAACCTGTACTCAAACTCGTTCGAGGTCCTCAACCACTACCTGTCCCTCCGGACCGCACAACGTCAGGTAACCCGACGTTTCTCAGTCTGTACCGACTCACTGACTGACCTCGTCCCTGTCTGTTTGAGAGGCATGTTTCACACTGTCAGTTAAGTCCCCCGTAACGACCAATGTATGTCGGAGAAACCGTGTAAGAAGAATCAAAAGAAAAAAAGAATTGATTGGGAAATTTTTACATTTATGGTGTGAATAGAATGTCCGGTGTGTTTTCCTTCCTCCGGTGTACACCAGGTACTCGATGCCACCTGATCTCTTATATATGCGACGTCTCCTCCGACCATGGAGGTGTGAGTCCGTTCCGGTCGGTCGTTCGGGACGAGAGACAGGTGTATCGAGCGGTAGGTTCTCTCTGGATACTACCGTTGTCCGGATTGAGTCAAACGATCTGATAGTCGGACCGAGAAGTACAAATTTGTGTTTGCTTGTAAGTCCCTGAAAGGACCGTCGGGTCACCTATCCTGAGACGTGAAGACGACGACTCCCGGGTCCAAGTTAGGGATGACCCCCTTGATTCTAGGGTGTTCGACATGACGTACCGGTTTTTTTTTAATTTTGAATTTTTTTTTATTTATATTGACTTGTAAGTGGTCTGTGATTCCCTTTCGGTCCGCATACTTTTTCTTACTGGTTTTATTTGTTGGTCTTGGTCTAGGGTCTCCTTTGCCCTAGTAAATTCCCAGTCCTCTATTAAAAATTTTGTTAAGATTAATCACACAGGCTCTTACAGTTGGGTTAAAACGGAGACACTTCGTTCTCGTTCTACCATACTTTTACTTTATTAGTCTCCTGGTCTCCCTCTTTTTAATTTTTACTCCGAGGGTTTATTTTTGGAAATGATCCTCCAGACCTCCTGTTACAATTCTGGTAGGTGCTCTGAGGTCTTTCCTTTCTGTGTCTATCCTTGTCCCCGTCCTGTCTTCGTCGTGTACCCTGGTTAGATCCTACAGATCAGTGATGGTCCTAAAGTTCCTTCTCCTTTATTTCCTCTGCCTCTCTTCCTTTAATAGTTTCTTTGTTGTCCTTTTTTACAAGTCTCATTTTCCGACTGTATTGTGAAACTTGACTTTCCCAGGTTTTCATGGGTCGTCTCACTTACCTTTTTTTTTTCTTCAGAGTGGCTTTGTGTCGGAATGTTTTGGAGCCATGTGATTTCGGTCTCCTGTAGGGTATGCGAAGGTTTCTTCCTTTGATTGTTTCGTTTTGTTTTGTCTTTTTAGGTCGTTGTTGTGTTACTTCGAGTGATGTCTCTTTACTCTTAATTTGACCACAACCTATAGAATGACCCGAAGGGACCACCGAGTCGCCATTTCTTAGGTGGACGGTTACGTCCTCTGTGCCCGAGCCAGGGACCCACCTTTTCTACGGGGCTTCCTCCCGCACCGTTGGGTGAGGTAGTAAGAACGGACCTCTTGGGGTACCTCTCCTCGGACCGCCCGTTGTTAGGTACCCCATAGAATGATCGTTGCTACCTACGGTACTCTGTTCTCTAATTACGGAGACTACAAACGTCCCCTTTATTTAAGTTTAAGACATGAGTCAGCTCAGTAGTCAATTTTCACTCCCGTTTTGTTTTCCGAGTTTCAAAAGGAGGGCAAATAAGAAAGACTCTTTCATGACTCCTTACGTGAACTATTTTTTCTTGTTTTATTATATTAAACGTCGGTGTACTCACCTGGATCTTTAATGGCATAACTCACTTCATTCAGTGTCTACTGTAGTCAATGTATGCCTTAGAATTTTTTCCCATGTTTACTTGAATGGATGTTTCGTCTTTATCTCAGTGTCTACATCCCTTGTTTGTTTGGTCCCCCACTCCCTTCCCTCCCTATCTAACCTTCTGACCCCGACTGTATATGTGTGATGATATATATTTCCCTATTGATGACTCCTGGACGACATATCGTCTCCCTTGAGATGCGGTGTGACATTACTGGATGTACCCTTTTCTTAGACTTTTTCTCACCTCTATGCCTATACATATTGACTAAAGTGAAACGGCATATGGAGTTTGATTGTATTGTAACATTTAGTCGATATGATTTTTTTTTTTTTAAAAAAAGAAATTCATTTGTTCCTGACGTGAAGTCGATTTGGTCTCATTTTGTTTTTACTTTTTCTGTGTCACGGGTCTTCTGTCTGTCACCGAGATTGGGTCCTTTCGACACCTCCCTTCAGACAATACTCAGACTCCGTACGGAGTTCTTGGTCGAGAGGTCTGACTTCGGTCCTTTTTCGCAAGGTCTTTGTTTTGAAGGTCTTTCTTTTTTCCTTTATGGTAAGTTGTTTAATAATCTAATTTACTGATCCATGAAAGTTTTTGTCTCATGTCTAGGAGGAGTGGAATGCTACCCCAATGTACGTCTATTTGGGTAGCATTCAACTTTTACGTAAACGTTGTGGATTGGATACCTCGTAGCACGAGTCAGTCCGAATGGGGTGTGTACGAGTCTTGTGAATAGAATCGGATGTCGACCCGTGGTGGTAGATTGTGTCTCAGACAAAATACTATTTCACAGTGCTTAGAGTGTATTTACTTGTGATACTTTCACTTTCACAATCAGTGAGTCAGCACAGACTGAGACACTGGGGGTACCTGATATCGGGCGGTCCGAGGAGATAGGTACCCTAAAAGGTGCCTTCTTACGACCTCTCCCATCGGTAAAGGAAGAGGTCCCATAGAAGGGGTAGGTGCCTAGCTTGGGTCCAGAGGGTGTGACATCCGTCCAAGAAATGACAGACTCGGTGGTCCCTTCGGCTTGACTTATGAGATGACTTTCAATTTTTGGTTTGGCCTACCAACATCACCAAACGGAGGTACAGAACCCTGACGGACCTTTTATGTTCGTGCCGACTGTCTCTTCGACTGCCTGTCTTCGTGGCCCTTCCCTTCCTTTCCGTAAAGTTATGAAGGGGACTGTCTCACTGTCTTAAATCTCATACACCTTCACTTTCAGCGAGTCAACACAGACTGAGAAACACTGGGTACCTGATATGTGTCAGGTACCTCAAGAGGTCCGGTCTTATGACGTCACCCATCGGAAAGGGAAGAGGTCCCCTAGCAGAGTTGGGTCCCTATTTTGGGTCCAGAGGGTGTGACGTCCGTTTGAGAAATGGTCGACTCGGTGGTCCCTTCGGGTTCTTATGACCTCACCCGTCGGTTAGACAAGAGGTCCCCTTGAAGGGTTGGGTCCTTAGCTTGACCCCAGAGGACGTAATGTCCTCCTAAGAAATGGTCGACTCGATGGTCCCTTCGGGTCTCATACACCTTATTCCTGATTTCTAAAGTTATGTAATCCTAAGGGTTCCGTTAATTTTTTGTTACTGTCGAACTTTTATTATTACATTTATAGTTTTTGACCCTCTTCCTCCCTCTACCCCACTCCTTTTATATTTCCTCCGAAGGTAGAAGGTGACACCCTTTGGTTATTACAGTTTTAGACTATTTAGTTCCTTTTCGACGTATTTGTGTAATAAGTTAATAGACAGACCTTCTTTGGTGATCTTCGTGATTTAGGGTCTTTGACAGAATTACCATCAGTGAAGACCTTCCGTCTTGGTCCCACCCTCTCTCACCATAATCTCGGACAGACAGGTCTATTCGGAGTCGTGGTACACTGGTGCACTGACCTGAAACAATTTACGGGGTCGGATGAGGACTGCAAGAATAAATCATGCAGGTCTGAGACGTAAACTTTAAGCTTTAAGACTACTAGACACGATGAAATTGTTGTCAGACACGGTTCAGTGAAGTCAGCACAGACTGAGAAACACTGGGGTACCTGATGTCGGGAGGTCCGAGGAGACAGGTACCCTAAGAAGTCCGTTCTCATGACCTCACCCCACGGTAAAAGAAGAGGTCCCCTAGAAGGGTCCCTAGTTTGGGTGTAGCCAATACAGAGGACGTAACCGTCCGTCCAAGAAATGGTGATCGCGGTGGACCCTTGGGGATTCCGCGAAAATTCCTGGTGTACTTATTATAGAGGAGACGTAGGATAAGTTTCGACTCTTTCCTACCAAGAGGTTCGAGGACACTGTATCTTCGGGGGANGTACCCTAAGAAGTCCGTTCTCATGACCTCACCCAACGGTAAAAGAAGAGGTCCCCTAGAAGGGTCCCTAGTTTGGGTGTAGCCAATGCAGAGGACGTAACCGTCCGTCCAAGAAATGGTGATCGCGGTGGACCCTTGGGGATTCCGCGAAAATTCCTGGTGTACTTATTATAGAGGAGACGCAGGATAAGTTTCGACTCTTTCCTACCAAGAGGTTCGAGGACACTGTATCTTCGGGGGACTACACCTGAAAGTAAGTCTCTTTGACTCAGAGTCTCGTTAAGACACTGGACCGGACCGTCGCGGGCGACCGGGACTCAGACCTGATAAAGAACACAACTACTCCGGACAGACCGGTCCGAAGGAGACGACCAGTGACAAGTCTATCGCGAACAGGAAACCGAGTCGACCCGACCCTCCCGGCGGTTCCTGTGGACTTCCCTACCCACTGTCCGGTCACGGTCAGACACGACCTCACCTCGGTGTCTCGGACCCCGGTCGAGACAGGAGGACCGCCCTCCTGGCGTGCGCTAGGGGGAGACGGGCGAGCGTAGCCGGGGCTCACCCGTGGCGTGTGGTGCCCCGAGGGAGCAGGCGTCCTCTTCTTCCCCTCGTCTTGGCTTTCAGATGACCACGGGGTTTGGGCCTCCCTCCTTCCCCGGAATCAGCTTGTGAAAGTGAAAGTCGTTCTCACTGAGCTTTGGTTTGACCTCTCTCTCCCCTCTCCGGATATTACATCGTCCCATATAAGAGTCAGGAAGATTCCTGGACGGTCGCAAAGTAAAAATTAACCCTTTATATGTCGTGTGTAATTGTGTACACATATATGTGTATATGTATGTAAAATACAAGTGTATATACATATGTATGTGTGTGTGTATATACAACAACAAGTCAGTACGATTCACCACAGGTTGAGACGTTGCGGTACCTGATGTCGTGCGGTCCGAAGGGACAAGAAGTGATAGAGGACCTCAAACGAGTTTGAGTACAGGTGACTCAGATGGATTGGTAGAGAAGGAGACAGCAGGGGAAGAGGAGAACGGGAGTTAGAAGGGGTCGTAATCCTAAAAGGTCACTCAGTTGAGAAAAGTAGTCCACCGGTTTCTTGATTTCAAAGTCGAAGTAGTAGTCAGGAAGGTTTCTTATAAGTCGCAACGAAAGGAAATCCTAACTGACCAAACTAGAGAAACGACAGGTTCCCTGAGAGTTCTCAGAGGAGGTCGTGGTGTTAAACTCTCATAGTTAAGAGGTCACGAGTTGGAAGGAATACCAGGTTGAGAGTGTACATGTCTACAACTCTCAATAAGTCAGGGATTCATGTGTTTATAAAATATACATATACAGGTATTTATGTTTTATATAAGGTAAATTTCTGGATTTCCTCGTAGGCGAATACCTCGTGTGTCGGGATCTTTGTTTATTATAGACTTGAGACGCAGTGGGGGTTGTCCCTATTAGTAAAACGACTTAATCCCCGACTAGTAAAGAAAAAATAGAAGGACCAAAGTACTCCGGACACACGTAAGGATTCGTCACATAACAAGTCAAGACAAACAAAAAGTTGGCATAGATTAGCCTTAGAACGTTGAGTATGAAAGACAGAACGGGGGACCCACCGTCCCCCTCACCACCACCCCACCTCCGTCCCACCCCCACTCCTCCACCTCCCCCCCACCCCAACCCCCACCACGCCCCTTCAGTAGGAAGTCCTTCTCACGTACATCGGCGTCGATGAGTCACAAGTGACCTACCTCTTCATCGGGTACGTCCTAAATGAATGTCTGAGATAACAGTCAACGATAGACCTGACAAAGGTCAAAAGAAGACACGACGGTCCTTTTGAGAAGGTCCTCACCAACCGGAAAATTGCACGAGGAAGAGGTCTCGGACCCAAAACGGAGACGTGTCCCGTGTCCTCCTTGTGGTCGGTCATCGATTCTCAAGGACCCTGAAGGGTCCATCTCGGTAAGCACTTCTTAGGCGGATGGTTATGTCCTCTAGGTTCTCTGCGTCCAAGTTAGGGACCCAGTCCTTCTAGGGGACCTCCTCCTTTACCGTTGGGTGAGGTCATAAGAACGGACCCTTTAGGGTACCTGTCTCCTCAGACCGCCTGATGTCAGGTGCCCCAGCGTTTCTCAACCTGTGCTGACTCGTGGGCCCGATCTCAAGACCCTCAAGGGATGTCGGTGCTCTACTACGCTAAAGGCCCTAGTGAGAGAGACACCGGGTCGGAGTGAGTGAGTGTCTTCGGAAAACGGGACTTGGACTCTAGGGGACGGGGACGAGATTGTCGTCTTTTTGTTATCGGAAGAAACTCCGTCAGACCTAAAGACTCAGTGTGGGGAGAGGGATGACAGACGGGGAAGAAGGGGTCCATTCCTTTGCGTCGAGAGTTACTTTCCCGAGGTAACTGGTCGCTCTCGCACTCTCGCTCTCGTCCTCCCCTGGGGCGGAGATGGGCGGACCTGGGTCGGTGGACCGGGCGAGCCGGGAGTGTGACCGGTACACCGGTGCCACCTTGTTTCCTTTGTGTGGGTACCAGTCTCGGTCCGTGAGGAGGTATACAATGTATGTAACAAGGTGAATTCCGAGTACATTAAAATCTCCACTCTTTTTATTTTTCTACTGTTTGTAAACACTTATGTGTGGTATACGGTGAGACGATTCCCGAAATATACGGAATAGGGTCACTCAGTATTTGGTGTTATCACCACTAATTTAATTGAATCCTCCAATTCTGGTCATAAATTTTTTTTTTCCTTTCTCTGTTCTGACCTTACTTCTACTTATATGATCGCGTACAGTGTGTTACATTTCCATAACAAAGCACTTGAAAAAGAAAGGGAAGTTAAGTGCATATAAATAAAGGGGCCCGACGCAGTTTTACATTTTATATAGGAGAGTGACGCCCATCTCCAATTTTTTGAAATGTTACGGGAAAGGACAGAATAGGACTGCATCCAAGTCCGCGATTGGATTAAATTGTTCTTTTGTTGACGTCGTTGAAGGGGTCGGAGTAGACCCAAGTGTGTGGAACCAGTCGTGGGTGGGTGGTCCGAGGACTTTGTCGCCGGAGGAGAGGGAAGGAGAGGAGGGGGTCTGGTGCACGACGTCGGAGTCGGGTCTTGTAAGAGGGGCGGGGGAGTGGTCGAGAGACGTGTCGACCAAGGAAAGGTAGCGAGACCGGGGTCGCGCCCCCAGTACAGGCGTCTCAAGGACCGGACACCGGGCTCGTCGGGGAAAGGACAAGAACCCAGCACGCCTGCACGCAGAGGAACGACGACAGACGGAAGGGGCGCACTCGGGTTTCCTCTGTGATAGGCTCCAGGAGCGCCCGTGTGGACCGTGGTCCGTGTGTCGACAGCAACTCAGCGACTCAGCACAGGCTGAGAAACACTGGTGCACCTGACGTCGTGTGGTCCGAAGGGACTGGAAGTGACGGAGGGCCCCAAACAAGTGTAAGTCCAGGCAACTCGACCACTACGGTAGGCTGGTAAAGTAGGAGTGAGGGAAGAGGAAAACGGAAGTTAGAAAGGGTCGTGGCCCCAGAAAAGATTATTCAGTCGAGAAGTACAGTGTACCGGTTGTTGAAGGGTTAAACAACCTACTTATGTCTGTGAGAGTCCAGGAACGCCTCCATTTCTCGTTTCGGTCCTAGGGTCGGACCCACACGGACTCGGGAACTGGGGACGTGATGTGTCCTTTCGAGTCTGTGTCGTGCATGACCGGGACCGGGGTAGTACCCCTTCAGACCCGCGAATCGACCCACCCTTAGGTTGGGGGTCACGAGAGGATCCTGTTGTCCCAGTCCCCCCGGCGGTACCACCCGGGAACACCAGTCGACTCTTGGACCTTCTCTATTCACTCCTTTGTCGTTTAGGAGTCTGGTCTTCTTTGACCGGTTTCTTACCTCTTTATGGTCTTTTCTAGTACTCCCGCCGGTCGAGTCTTTATTCGACCACTGATACTAAGTTCTCCGCCCCGGTTCTTCGGACTCCTGGTTCCGGTCTCCGGGCCCGGTGTCCTTGTGACTCCGAAACGACGGGGGACCACCGACACCTTACGAACCGGGGGTCTCCCCTTTTTTTCCCATCCGACCGGACGCCCTAGGTGAGAAATCTCCAGTAAATGACTCGTAAACTACATCCGGACCAACGACCCCTAACCTTTACTCCGACTGTACCGAGGTTGACTGTTCCTGGCGACAAGGGATGTAGGTCCTTCACTGGGGTGGGACTTCCAAATAAAGGGGGAAAAGTTCATTGAACACCCCTCGGTGGAGGGAGTATACCCGGAGTCTCCCGTCTCTGCCATACAGTGAGTAGAGACCTCCGGGTCGTGCTCCTGTCCCGGACCGTACAGTCTTCTCAGTGTCGCCGATGATAAAGTGTTCACGATTGACTCCGTCTTTCACTTCTCCTCGATTTCTCGGAGAACTACTTTCACTTTCTCCTCTCACTTTTTCAACCGAATTTCGAGTTGTAAGTCTTTTGCTTCTAGTACCGTAGACCAGGGTAGTAAAGTACCCTTTATCTACCCCTTTGTCACCTTTGTCACAGTCTGACATAAAAACCCCCGAGGTTTTAGTGACATCTACCACTGACGTCGGTACTTTAATTTTCTGTGAATGAGGAACCTTCTTTTCAATACTGGTTGGATCTATCGTATAATTTTTTCGTCTCTATAATGAAACGGTTGTTTCCAGGCAGATCAATTCCGATACCAAAAAGGTCACCAGTAAATACCGACACTTTCAACATGACACTTCTTTCGACTCACGGTTTCTTAACTACGAAAACTTGACTTGACTTGACTACTTTCCAAACGAACAGAGTGTAGTTCACAAGTGTATGTAAAGACTTCCTGTTGTTGTCGTGGGAAAGAACCCCCATGTTTTTTCTGATGTGGATAGGTTTTCTGACACCGTCCTATAGACATTTCGGTTCGACAAGGATTTACGACCTCCCGTTTTTTTCTGTCTCCTATAATCTTCTGACGGGACACGACGTTTCGTCTAGGGTCCTAAAGGTCCGATCTTCCTTGGAAGTTCCGGTTGGTCGGGGGGAGTACGAAAGGTGTTTCGACGGAGGACTTAGATTAGTAGCTTTCCTTTTCTGAAGTGTCGTACATACCGAAAACCGCACCTTATAAGAGGGAGAAGAACAAGTCAGTGATTCAGCACGGTCTGAGAAACACTGGGGCACCTGACGTCGTACAGTCCGAGGAGGTAGGAGGTGGTAGAGAGTCTTAAACGAGTTTAAATGCAGGTAACTCAACCACTACGATAAAGTGGTAGAGTAGGAGACAGCGGGGGAAGAAAATGGAAGTTAGAAAGGGTCACAGTCCCAGAAAATCTTACTTAGTCGACAAGAATTATTTGATTTTTCATAATTATGAACACTAGTTTTGGTTTAGAGACCCTGAAGGGATTACTAGGTCACCAATTCGTAGGTACAAATATTAAGTCCTCCGTGACCAAGTTAGGGACCAACCCCTTGATTCTAGAGGGTGTACAGTTGGTCCCGTCGGTTTTTTCTTTAGTAATTTTCTTTTTTTTGGGTTTAGAGACGAAAAAAAGGGGGAGTCAAGTTCACATTATTTTGATGTTTTCTAGTTTTCACTATAGGATGGAGTCATGTGTAGTTGACCGGACGGGTATTGTGTCGAGTCCGGTAAAGGGGGTCTTCTTCTTTCCGACCGGAGGGGTTGGAGACGTCCTTTCCGGACGGACCAGGGTGTAGTGTAAACCTGACTCATGTTCCAGAACACAAAGTCCGTTGGTATTTACTGGTTTATAGAGACGAAGAATTGGGTGTTTTAGGAGGGGAAGAGTTCAGGGAGGAGTTAATGTGAGGGACAGGGGGGTGGGATCTGTCACTCAAGGAAGACCTTTGATTGACTAGAATGTCGTGGGCCGTGTGACGAGTAAGGTATCGGTGCACCACTTTCGTTGAGGAACCAGTTAGTTTCTAGAGTCAAAAAGACGATGGATAAACGACACACTAGAACCTGTTGAAAGAATTGGAAGGGTTTGGAGTCAAAGGAGGAGACATTTCAGGATGGTTTTATCCCGACAAGACTTATAATTTATGTTACTCTGTACATCTTATGTATTTTGGCCACCGGTCATGTTGTCTTTCCCAAATTCTTCATGCCTATTAGTGGTAATAAGGATACTTAGTGTGAGGGCGGGGTTTCGTGTAGTACTACCTCGCCCCAAAGAGTCGGAACTGTTGTAACGGTAAAGAAACAACACCCCCGGGTAGGCCACGAAGCATCCAATAAATCGTCGTAGAGACCGGAGGTAGGAGATCCCTGGTCGTTGTGGGATGGAGGGGTCAAGACTGTTGGTTTTTACAGAAGTATCTTACGGTTCGCAGGGGAGTAGGAAGGTGTACCCCGGTGACCTTGACCTTGTGCATTCAGACATCACCTCACCAGTAACAAGGGGATAAAGGGGTGGTCGTGAGACGGGTGTCGGTCGGTGGAGGTGAGGGCAGAATGGTGACTCAACGGAACCTCCTTTGTCCACTATCCACGACATCTATAGTAACCTCTTGACCTCGACCTCGAGTCCTGACGGGAAGTCCTCGACCCGGTGGACCAGGTGGACCTTACCGCAGAAGAGATCCTAGTGTTGTCGTAGGAGGGGTAGGAGTAGGGGTCTACGGAGTAAGTGGACACCCCCTCTGTGGTAGTCACCCGGGTCTCCGTCTTGGTGTCCCCTCCGGGCCTCTCGTGTGCATTTGCGAGGGTCCCGGAGACGTTAGGGTTGTGAGCCCCAAAGGAAGGGACGTCAGAAGGGAGACCCCTTCAGATCGGTTTCCATGAGTACAAAGGAGAGGGTGTCTTCTGCAGAAGAGTAGTCGGGTTTAGGAACACCGCAGGAAGAAGACTTTCTACGTTTCGAAGAGGCGATAGAAGAGAAAATCCGAGTGTTCCGGAGACAGTTTAAGAGGGGTAAAATGTCTACTTCTTAGACTCAAGATCTCTTCTAATTCACTGAACGGGTTTCACTATGTTTGTCAGTCGCAACTTTGTCTTTCATCTTAGAGAACCCATAGGGTTGATCGAAGTTCAAGTTTCTAAGAGAACCAATTTTAGAAGTCGTCCGTGGTGTCTGACTTCTGTCCATCCGAGTCTCTTGGTCTGTCTTGGAACGATTTTGTGTTCTCTACGTCCCTAAAGGGACCACCAGCTCATCAATTCTGAGGTCTGGAGGTTACGTCCTCCGTACCCAAGGTAGGGATCAGTCCCTTGATCCGAGGGTGTACCGGTTACTCTGTGTCTCTACCCGAGTCTACGGAGTCCAAGGGGGCTCGAGTTTTCCCTTTCGGGAACGGTCCTCAAGACCTCTTGGGAGACTGCCGGAGGAGTGATCAAGGACCCCAGCAGAAACCAGAGAGGACTCAGGGACGATCTTTCGACTCGTGTGTCATAAACTCGGTCGCCACAGACGGATGACCTTCTATGACACGTAAGGACCTCTAGCTTCTACCATTAAGAGTAGTCACGACCGGACAGTCGAGTACTATACATCTTAACCTGGTCGTTAACTTATTTGACAGAGGGGACAACCCCACCTCAGGACATCTCGTTCCTAGTTTGAAGGGTGTCAGAGATACAGTGACGGACCCCGGACCTACTTGTTCTGGTAGGTCGTTGTAAATGATCGAAGACTGTATCCTACTCTACCAACCTACCGTAGTGGTTGAGGTACCTGTACTCAAACTCGTTCGAGACCCTCAACCACTACCTGTCCCTTCGGACCACTCGACGTCAGGTACCCCAGGGTTTCTCGGACTGTGGTGACTCGCTGACTTGACTTAATGGTGGAATGTCATTTCTTAGACGGACGTTACATCCTCTCCACCCAAGGTAGGGACCCAACCCTTCTAGGGGACCTCTTCCCTTACCGTTGGGTGAGGTCATAAGAACGGACCTCTTAGGGTACCTATCTCCTCGGATCACCCTATGTCGGGTACCCCAGCGTCTCTCAGCCTGTCTTGACTTGCCGATTGTGAAAGTGCAAGTGATCGTAGAATGTCCAAATTTCTTACTTGCTACTTACGAATCCCTGAAGTTGTACACCAAAAATTAGCCGTTATGTGAGATGACCACAATCCAGAAATAAAATCATTTTCTCATTAGTCCTTTACATCGGGATGCGCACAATTAAGGGAATCAATTAAAGTGCCTATTAGAACAGGGAAGGTGGTTGGTTGGGAGGCTACGTAAAATCATGTGAGACGGAGGGGGCTGCGTCCTTACGCTAACCATAAAAGGCTTCTTAGATAATTTTTTTTTTTTTTTTAGGCGGAGGCTCCGCTGCTAACCCAGTGGGCGAAGGCATAGGGGAGGGGTCTTCACGGATAACCATGGAAGGGCACGTCCTTTTACTAAAACAGGGCGCGTCTGAGGGAGTCGTGAAAAAACTGGGATTTCGGCCTCTTTCCATTCGCCTGTCCCCGTCTTCAGGGTAAGGGTTGCGGGCGAACGAGAGGGAGACACGACCTACGGAGGCAGAGGAGCCGCAGGTCAAGCGCGAAAGAGAACGAGACTCCTACCCGATCGAGGCGGTACGACGGCCCGCCCTCCACACGCGGACGCGTTTGGGGTGTTCGAGGAGGGTGGAGGCTGCCCCCACTGCTGATGTTGAGGGCTGCACGAAGCACCGGTCTCGGCCCCCGAGAAGGCCGCGATTCCTCGGATCCTCGAGCCTAAGGACCCTGGACGAGGGTAGGTCGCAAAATTAAGCCCAAATGAACAGGAACTACGGGAACACGACCGGGCGGGAGCACCTCCGGCCACGACTCACTTCTCTCTTCCGTCATCCAGAGATCGATCTCTGTGACGGTACATTTTTAAGATAAATATTAAAGAGACGTTGTAGAGATTTCCCGGTGGTGGAGTTACTTTCCGGTTGATGGATCTTTAAAAAAATTTTCGACAGGGTGACCTCCTTTGTTTTTTATCCTTTGAATAGACGGAGTTGTAGACCGAGACCTCTCTTCCCCCCTTTTGTTTTTAGGACTTTTGAACATTAGTGTCCAGTTAAAGGTAAGTCCAAATCTTAAATCTAAATATGACGGATGTACTGGGTCCTTAAGTTTGACTTTCTAGATAAAGTCGGTCCAAAAATCAGAAGTGGAGAACAACGACAAATCGACGACGTAACACAGGCTGACAAACGTCGGGGTCCCTGACATCGGGAGGTCCGAGACAGGTACCCTAAAAGATCCGCTCTTATGACCTCACCCATCGGTAAGGGAAGAGGTCCCCTAGAAAGGGTGGTTCCCTAGTTTGGGCACAGAGGACGTAATCGTCCGTCTTAGTGGTCCCTTCGAGTGGTCATTGTCTGTTTTTCATATTAAATTTTTATTGACCATCAAGGGAGACGTCAGAGCGCCTAGACAGAACGAAGTTGTCACGAACCTGCCTTGTCTGGGTCCCTACCGGGAGTGAGGTCGGAGGCTGGTGGGAGGTCAGAAAAAAGGTCACCGTCGGAAGTCTTAGTCAGTGAGTCGACAGGTACTAGTGGTCCTGGTCGGTGGTGGTAAAAACCTCGAATTGAGGAATAATGACTAGTTGGCACTCGAGGGTCTAACTAGTCTCAATGTGGTGGCTCCACCACCGGCGACAGTCAGTGAATGTGACGCCCGGAAGATGTGGAGGGAGAGAGACCCGAAGATAAACCTGACGTTGTACCACCGAGACCTCCCACACCCGGTGAAGAAAACGTTTAACAGGTTCCTCTTCGCGCTCCCGGGAGTTCATAAAGAACTTTTACGGTTCGGTCGCGTCGCCGACGTGGGAGAAGGACCTCCACGTCTTCGACAGAGTTCTCTTCACCCCATTTTGGGTCCTGCGATAACTTCGACGGGAAGAGGACCTCTGCTTGGATCTCGTCCGGTAAAACCGAGACGTACCGGACCCAAGACGGGCACGTCTGGGGGTGTAGACACTGAAGGACCTCTTGGTGAGGGATCTATTCCTCCACTTTGAGTAGTTCTTCTGTCCATTGGTGGACTGGTTGGAAGTGTCCGACCGACCAGGGGTCCGTCCTGACCTGCTTATAGAGAAGTTTTCCGATTGGGAGTTCGTTCTGATCCTTGGAGACCTTGGGTCCCCGGAAAATCCTCGGGGGATTGTAGTCCCGAAGACGGACTTCGGGGAGAGATGTCGGTAATCCGTCGAAAAATTGTGGGAGAGAGTTCGAAACCTGGTTTACCTTTTTCATTTCGAAAAACGTCGTGTTTTATTTATTTTTATGGAAAAAGTGATCGTTGTCCTTTATACTGTACGATTCCTTATTTAGAGTATTTTTTACACTGACTGGTTATACCTTTTCTAAATATGTTTCAAATAACTTTATGTAAATTTCTGTTTCTTTACCTCAATATTGTAAAAATGTTTTATAATTTTGTAGATAAGAAAGGTGTAATTAGAGAGTTGAGTTACATTCAGGTTATTTTTATGATTAACCGGGTAAGGACCTTAGACTGTTATTGACTTATTTGTTAAGTATACTTTCTTATTTCCTTGCCTTTCGCAACTTCACTAAGACTCCTTACTTTCTTCACCCTTCTCGACTGACATTTAATAACTCCAAATGATTGTTGGTGCCATTCATTCGGTCCCACGGTGACTGTGTCCCATGTACTTGTCTACTTCCTTCCTCGGACCTCTTGGATCCGCACACTATATACTGTCTTTGTGGTCTCTGTCGTGTCAGTCACCCCCTCCTTCCTGCGGTCATTTCTGACCGACAAGTTTACCCCCCTTTACCAAGAGACTGAATGTTTAGCCCTCGTTGTTTTTGTTTGGGTTTGTTTGTAGGTCTGTAGGTCGACCTAATTTCTTGGTTTACATTTTATGAAGATATTCTTTTATGTTCTCATCCCTTCTAAAGGGTTTCTTCTGTGTTTTTCGCGTTTGACGTTTATCGTCACAAATGTAATTTTTTATTTTGAAGAAATTTTCTATGACAATATAACACCAGTATAGAAAAATTTTTTTTTGAAGATTATTAAATCTCTCTGTATGAATTTATAAATCTTTATTTTATTGTGGATCCAAAACGAAGTTTCCTAGACCTCCATTAAATACACATCCCAATAACAATTATCTTCGAATAGAGACTCGACCATTAACAACTTTGACCCACTATCCATATGTCCCTAAACAGTTTAACGGAGGAAGGAAAATCACATATAAAAAATATTATTTCCGTTTTCTCTTCTTTCTTATAATACTGTTGTCCTATGGTCATAAGTGGGTGGTTTGATTGTGTGTGAATTTTTTGACTGCAAAAACACACAGACACAATCAGTGAGTCAACACAGACTGAGAAACACTGAGACACCTGACAGGGGGTGGTCTGAGGAGACAGGTACCTTAAGAAGTCCGTTCTTATGACCTCACCCAACGACAACGGAAGAGGTCCCCCTAGAAAGGTTGGGTCCCTAACTTGAGACCAGAGGACGTAACGTCCGCCTACGACATGACAGACTCGATGATCTCTTCGGGATTTTTTGACTATTAAGATTCATTAAGGGATCGTCAGGTCACAAATCCTGAGTCGCGAAAGTGACGGTCCCGGACCCAAGTTAGGAGTCAGTCCCTTCATTCTAGGGTTTTCGACACATCACGTCGTTTTGTATTTTTATTTTTTTGGACTATTAAGATTAACAATCGTTCTTGTACTTTTTCACCGTTGAGAACATGTGTGTCCCATCCTTGTCTTTAACCGTCTTAGTGGAACCTCCTTTTAAAGTAATAGAAGATGGTTCTGGTAACCTATGAGAACTTATAAGGGGTAAATCCAATTTAGGATCTTCTAGAAGGGACCTTTTGTATATGTTCTTATTTTTACGAGTGTCCGAATAACAAAAGTTATCGTTTTTTTTTTTGACCTTTGTTGGGTCACAGGTAAACATTTTCTTACACGTCGATTCGTCACCATATAAATGTATTACCTTACTTTCACTTACATGACCTCGAGGTACGTAGTTGTACCTATGTCGAGTGTTTGTATACCGGTTTCCTTCCTTAAACGTATTAGACATTTGTATTGTGGTGAATAAATGTTATGTTTTGGCACATACGACAGTCCCTACGTATGTATACATTATTTAAAGATCTCTTCTCGATTCTCACTATTGTAAGTTTTAAATCCTATCACCAATGAAGATCATCCTCTTCCTCTTATATTAATTCCCGTCTATCCCTCGTTGTACCCCGAACACTCCCAGACAAAGATTCGACCCACATCTCATGCACTCACATGATGTAATAAGAAATCAGAAAAGTATATATTATTCTGTTAAACATTAATTTCCAAAAAAGTATATACGTCTATCGTTTAGTACATGTGAACTTTGATTATATACAGTTAATATAGAGTCAAAAATTTTTATGTATATACACATATATAAAAAAGTCATTTTCCTCTACACAACCTCCCCTCACCTGCTTCTCTGTGTTTTCATATGTAGTCCCTTTATCATTCAAGTAATGTCGAGTTGTTCAAAATAACTTTTGTATGGTAGGAGGTCTCCTTTATACGACTAAGGAGACTCACGTCTCTACTCCTCGAGAGACGCACTCTTTCGTACTCAAGACCGGTCTAGGGACTACTTCGGGGGTACTGTCACGTAGCCACTCACCCGAAAACTAGGGTCGATTTTCCAGACTCAAAGGGAAGAGAAGTGGGGTGGACGAGGGACGAGAGAGGATAGAGAAGACTTACCAGAGCCACACCCAGAACTTACTGTCCGCACGTCACCTTTGTTTGTTGTTACGACTCCCGTAGAAGGAATATGGAAAGTCTACACTTGCTGTAGTGTCCCTCTGGGGTCGTCCTCACACACTTTCTGTGGTATGGACAACGAAAAAGGACTGCGGACGACTCCCGAAGGGCCCTGTGGCACCTTTTGGTACGTCGACTCCGTTCACCAGGTCCTAAGGTCGAGGAATGAGTCCATTCGGTGGAGAAGTTCTCCTTACGTGGAGTTGTGGTCACGGGCTAATGTCCCCTACTTCTGTGTCTGTGCTGGACGGTCCGAAGTACAGGTCAGTGCGTCCACCGTAGTGCACCCGGTATAGAACCATAGTCGTGAAGGAGGGTGGAGGTGAAAGACCGAGAAGGTCCGGAAGGACCCCCTAGGGGTCGGAGGGGTCCGGAAAAACCCCTTCAGGGGTCAGAGGGGTCCGGAAGATCCCCCTCAGGGGTCGGAGTGGTCCGGAAGGACCCCCCTGAGGGGTTGAAGGGACCCAGGAAGGACCCACGACACCACTACCTAGTTCGTAGTCGGTTCCCAGACGTCCAGACTTTCTCTAGGTTCTCCGCGTCTCGAACAGTGGTATGAGTCTAGGGTCGTAGAGACAAAGGGGTTGTCGAGGGACGGAGGCGACGGAAAATCAGATATAAAATGGAAGGTTTGGGTGACAATGTATAACGGGGAGGGACCTATACGAATAGTACCCGTTAGGAAAGGATAATAAAACGTGGACAAACGAAATGATTTGGTTATGATTTGGTCCCAGGGAGGACCGTACAAGGATCGAGAACCATCTGTGAGAATCGAGAACTCCGGTTGGACTGGAGTTACTCTCTTTAGATTATGATAATTATGATCATTACTACTACAAATACACACACATACAAGTCAGCGAGTCAGCACAGGTTGAGAAACGCTGGGGTACCTGACATCGGGTGGTCTGAGGAGACAGGTACCCTAAAGGGTCCGTTCTTATGACCTCACCCACCGGTAAAAGAGGAGGTCCCGTAGAAAGGTTGGGTCCCTAGGTTGGACACTGAGGACGTAACGTCCGATTAAGAAATGGGTGACTCGATGGACCTTTCAGGGTCATTACTTCAATTACCGATCATAAATAACTCCTGAACTGTACACGATCCGGAACGGACAATGCTCATGAAATGTACACCGTCCTTCATAGGACTTATGGACGAATCACATGTATGAATAAATCCATATATTATCTTAAGAGTAAGTTGGTTACTCTTTTGGGTCCGTGTCTCGTCAATTCATTGAGTGGGTCCATTGTGCCAGAAGAGGTCTCGGACGTAGGACTTGATGTCCGTCTGGAGCCTTTGTGAAGTCCAAGTCAATGTCTGGTGGTATTATTTCGCTTATAACGTCAGTTCACTCAGTGTTTAAGAAACCGAAGGGTCACGTACATTTTCAATACAAATATGAGAGGACAGCAGATAATTCACAAGTTTTCGTACTACAAAAATTTTTGTTACATGTATGGAAGTGTCTCTTGATATAAGTTATAGGATACTAATTGGTATTACCTTTTCTAAAATTTTTTTACATATTGACTTAGTGAAACGACATCTCGTCTTTAATTGTGTTGTAACATTTAGTTTATTTGAAGTTATTTTTCAACTAAATTTTTTTACATGTACGGAATTAATTTTTTATCCTTATCCTTGTTGACGAGTCAGCATAGGTTGAGAAACACTGGGGTACCTGACATCAGGTGGTCCGAGGACACAGGTACCTTAAGAGGTCTGTTCTTATGACGTCACCCAACGGTAAAGGAAGAGGTCACCACTAGAGAAGGGGTGGGTCCCTAGTTTAGACCCAGAGGACGTAATGTCCGTCTAAGAAATGGTAGACTCGGTGGTCCCTTCGGGATTAAATTTTTATTTATTACGATTTTTTCTTCTTTTTTTTTCGATTAATAGTAGACTCGTCCTTTCCAACGGTGTTTGGACAAACATTTTTTTTTTTTTTTTTTTTTTGGTGTCATAAACGGTTCACGTTAGTTCACTTCGGATCCCTGAAAGGACCACCAGGTCACCAATTCTGACACGAGGGTTACGGTCCGCCTCCCCCATGACCAACAGGGTAGGGACCAGTCCCTTGATCTAGGACGGAGGGACGTTGATTCCCAAGAGTGCACTGTTGACTTTCTCGGAAGTACGAAGTTCCTTCTAGGGGCGGTCGATTTTCTACGACTCGTCTGTTTATAAAAGGATTTTTCTATTTTATCTCACTTCGGGTATGATCCGGTGTGACCACAGAGGATTTTCGGGTCCATCTCGTTCGGGAAGGGGTTTCGAATGTGGCGTACTGTCGCAGGAACTGAACCGCCTTCGGTGCAAGCCCTGGCGCCGGCAGGTGCTTCATGTACATAGCCTCGAGGCGCCCCATCCGCCGAGACGACTCCGGCCTGTAGTCCCCCTACCACGCCGGGAGCCGGGGTCCCCGGAGCGAGTCGCGGACGTCGTAGACCATGGACGTGGTGCCCAGGGCCTCCTTCGGCCCCCATTAGTCGTCGTGCGCCGTCACCGACGACGACTCGCGCACCGTGTCGAGCCTGTGCTACCGCGGCGGCCCCCACCGCAGCGCTTCGACGTTCTTCGTCGCGTCCGACCGCCGCGGCGGGAGGTCCATCCTCTGTTCGAGGACCCGCCGGTGGTCCAGGAGGAGCGACACCGTGTGCGTGTGTAGTATCCGGAACGAGGTCGCCGGCAACGACGACGACGACGGCGACGGTGGCGATCGCGGGGGTCCGCTGCCACATCCCTACCCTCTGTGGAGACTCGACCCCGGCTCCCTACCCCCCGACAGGTCACTCGAGCCGACACTTTGCAGTGACTCCCGCGAAAGACCCCTCCGCCCGTAGAAGCACCCGAAGGAGCTGTCCCGGACGGACTTGGTCAGACGTCCCTCTCTCCGTAACGAATCCGAACCTCAAGAGTCGTCCCCGAAGGAGGCCTGGGGAGGTCTCTTCTCAGTGGAGCCCTCCCTGGGGTTAGGCAGAGGGGACGGGTGGAAGAGTGTGGTCGACAAGACACATGACACAGGTAGGGAGTTCTGAACGGGGTTTGAAGGGGAACAGAAAGTTCCAAACCCCCTATGTATTTTCGACCAACAAACGTGAAGGGGCCACCGGGCTACCAACTCTTAGACGGACGGTTACGTCCCCTGTGTCCGAAGTCTGGACCAGGTCCTTCTAAGGTGCACGGAGGCCCTTTGATTCGAGGTCGGGAGTACTCGTCTTTGATGACCACGGGTACACGGGTTCGAGGAGTCGTTCCCTTCAGTGACGTTACTCTTCGGACGCGTGACGTTGATCTCTTTCGAGTATGTGTCGTTGTTTCTGGGTCTTGTCGTTTTTATTTATTTATTCGGACCGTCAAAATATTCAGTCGTCTCTACATTTTGGTCGAACAGGATGACATGACGTATAAACTTTCAATGATTCTCTCATCTAGAATTTTCAAGAGTAGTGCTCTTCCTTGACATTCCACTACCTACAATTGATCTTAATCACACTACTAATAGAGTGTTACATATGTTTACGACCTAGTAATACAACATGTAGACTTTGATTACCTTATCGCATACAGTTAATATGGAGTTATTAAATTTTTTTTTTTTGAAACCATATTGTTGTTATACTCTTTTTTGTTGTTGTTGAGATCGACAAAATGGTCGGACTAATCCCTTCTATCGAAACGGACGAGGTGCGGGAAACCAAAGACTATGGGAGTAGGATTGGTCTTGAAGGGTGCTCTACTGATCAGTTGGTAGACACTCAGACCTTCGTCTTAATACAATTCGACCATTTACAGTCAATCAGGGGTTTGGGTGAAAATCGTGAGTCCCCTCCACCCAAATCTTATTCCCCTCGCTTTCTCTCCGTCCCTAACCGTGGAAAACCGGTACTCTTTAGGATGCACGATCCATGCACGTACGATTCAGAGGAGTTAGTACAGGCTGAGGTGCTGGGACACCTGACATCGGGTGATCGAGGAGACAGGTACCCTAAGAGGTCGTTCTTATGACCTCATCCAACGGTATAGGAGGAGGTCCCCTAGAAGGGTTAGGTCCCTAGCTTGGGTGTAGAGAATACAGAGGGCGTAACCGTCCGTCCAAAAGAGGTGATCGCGGTGAACCCTTCGGGACCCTTTAGGATCGAAGGACGGTTTACCCATTTCACCTTTACACCTTCCTCCAGTGACAGACTAACTAAGGTTTGGTGTGAAACCTCCCGGGGTGTCTAAACTAATACCTGGCGAACGAAAGACCTACTGGAATTTTTTCGGTCCGTTACAAAGGTGAAGGAATAGACCTTTTACCCAAGTAAAGTCAACAACAACTTCCAATCTCCTTTATTACGGTATAGACCGTATAACAACTCATGAGGTATATTAAAGTCGAGTCGGAGACGTCGAAAACTAGTCCTGTCTTTCAAACCACAAGACCTCCACCTAAACAGGAGAGACAGACGAGACGAATAGAGGAAGGAGACTTACCAAGACTCACTAAATCTACTGTTCTCTGTAGTTCAGTTCACGAGTCGTACCACCAAAGGTCCGACCCTTCTAATCGACTCGTGTGGACCCTCTGGTCACTCGGCTTTACTAACTTCCGGGGGTCTCCGTGTGGAGGAGTGAGGGGTGTCTCGGGACCCGTGACTCGAGTTCTGTCCTGGTGAGGGGCGGTGGTAGTCGGAGGAAACTTAGAGAGGTCCCGGATACAAACCCCTGGTCCGTCGGAGGACCTTAATCCTCAGACACAGGTGAGTGGTCGGTAGAACGGGTCTCCGAAGAACCTGGACCTCGGTCCTCGGCCCCTCCTCCAACTACTACGGTAGCACGACCCGAGGTTCGATTGGGGTACTCTGGTCTGTAACCATTTCACCCTCTTCCCTCCCCGGGGTCAGAACTGGAGTACCTTGTCGGTAAGATGTTCTCTGTCTCTCTCGTCCAGTGTTTTCGACCTGGATGGAATGAGGGTCAGGGACCCGTACCCGAGACCCTCAAGAAAGAGAGACCCACGGACTGTCTCCGAGTCAGAGATTTACCCAGGGAATACCCTAATCCCAGTCGGTGGTGACCCTAATCTCGACCAAAGATCACTTTGGGGTTAGACACATCACTAGTCTGAATGTCTCATACTCGAGTCGTACTGGTCGTCTCACTGACAGGAGACGCGGTGGACCGGTCGCAACGTAAGCCCTAGACCCCTTCCCACTGACCGTTCGTGGAGCAACATCCTTGAAGGACACATTTACGACTTTAGTCTCTTCTTCCAGACAACGATAAACTTGTTTATTAATACACAGTTTCATATGTCTATAAAAAGTCATCTTTCGGTCGTATACATTCTTTGGAACCTCCTGAAAAGGAGGTTCGGACGGAAAGGGGTTTATTGAGGGAGGTAGGTGGGGGGGTCGGTAGGTCGGGAAAGAGGGAGGGAGAGAGGGAGTCGACGTGTTTCACCATTTCAAATGTGTGAGACGTCCGTCTCAAGGATGTAGAGAATACTTGACACCGGAGACCATTTGATGAATGAGAACGTTTTGATCAAAAAGGTAGACACTTTACCCTTATTATGACGTCGGATGAGTCGTAATAACACTTCTGATGTACTCTACTAAATACATTTCACGTACCGTATTTACGAGTCCTTTTTTAATGGGACCATCGACTCACCATTTCTTAGACGGACAGTTACGTCCTCTGTACCCAAGCTGAGGAGCAGGTCCTACTAAGGTATGCGGACCCCGTTAATTCGGGCAAACGGTGTCGACAACTCGAACACAATATCTTAGGCTTTTAACGTTGATGACTTCGGACGCATGAGATCTCGGACGATTACGAGGTGTTGTTCTACTCTTCGGGTTCATGGACGAGAAGTGTTTATCTCTTTTATTATTTATTTATATTTACTTTTTTATTTTATTAGGTCCCTGAAGGGACCACCAGGTCACCAATTCTTAGGTGGAACGTTACGTCCCCTGGACCCAAGTTAGGGACCACCTCCTTGATTCTAGGATATACGGCGTCTGAATGATTCGGGTTCTCGGAGTGGATCTCTCAGGTGTACGGTACTGCTTTCTGGGACATACTACTTTGATTCGGGGTCACGTCGTTTATTTATAAAAATTTTTATTTCGTTCGGTCTATGACCTCCCTATATCAGTTAGAAAAAGGTTTAAGGTCTTCCAACAACCAAATGAAAAAGCTTCACCTCCCTTCCCTGACAGTTTTCCGTAATTGTAAATATACCTTTACGTTTCCTGGTTCTGATGGAGTCTACCGTTGAACGACACAAGAGAAAGATGGTGTTACAGGGACTACCGCCTCTGAGAAAGAGGAATCCAAAGACCCTCCTATGACACACCTCGTCTCGGGTGGACTAGACTTTGTCTCAGTGACGCTAGATCACCGAAGACCTCTACTTCCGTCTCTTGACCCGTGATCTCGTTCCCGACGACAGAGTGATAAACTACTTAGACGTCTCCAGTTCTGTTGGGACGGGGCGGGGGAGGGGCGGGTGGCGGGACCCTTCGGTGTCTCTTTCCTGTACAGACTTATCTGTGTGACTCTATTTCTCAAAAGTCTTCAACTTCTTTCAGAAAGTTACAACCTGTTTATACGAAGTAAGCCGATTTACGACTTGTGGGAATACGGTTCGGCTGCCTCTCTTCTGTTCTCCATGACTACTAAGTACTTTTGTACATTTTCAAGTTTTTCTCTTGAACTCGACGTCGTCGTCTCCACCCCGTCCACAAGCCCCCGTCCTCCTCCTCAACCCTACCCGAACCCTTCTCCGTACAAACTTTCTCGTTTCGTCTGTCGACGATTCGGTTGGTTTTTGTGTGCTTTTACCCTTGTAATTGTTTCTAAACACAAAGAAAAAGATGGATTATACGAAACCTAAAGTCTGGGGGATTCACCTCTCCGACTCCGTCACGGATCATTGATGACAATCTAAACCCTCAACAACAAAAAAATGAAATTAAACCGACACGGTCCAGAATCAACGCCGGGTACCCGAGAACAAGGGGCTGTTCCTAGCTTGGGTCCGAGGGATGTAACCTCAGGATTGGTGACCTGGTCGTTCCTTCAGATCCTCAGTGACAGAGAACTGTAGAAGTAAAGTCGGTAAGTCCTACAGGAAGGGGAGGGACGGCGCGAGGGGCGGGGGTCGTGGAGTCCTCATCTGTACGATGAATGAAAAATAGAATTTACAAAAAAGTTAACACAAAATTAAACTTTTAAGTAATAAACCGAAACTGTGTGTTTGACCTCTGACTAAACTATAAAAATACTGTCGAATTTCCAAGTTTTAATTGTATTTCGAAATCTTATGAATTGGTTACAACTAAATTCTAAGTCAAAGAGTCAAATAGTTAAATGGGAAAACTGTGATGTACGACTAAAAATCATCGACACAAAAAAGTAACAAACAAATCCTTCTTTAGGTTGACGGGTTGTCGGTGACCTTCACCTGACCATATTCGGGATCACTGACTGTAATACCTTTTCAAGTTTGTGTCCTTTATCGTAGAAACTGTTTCCTTTTGACTCGTTCTTACTTCTAGTCAAGGTAATTGACACATGTGACAGACGAAGGATCTTAGATTTTGGGATGACGTAAAAGGAACAAAGAAAAGTCAAGAGCACGTCGGCTCCAACACCTCGCTAGTGTGCGTCTATACGAATTAGAACTGTTCGAAATCATTATCGGCACACAATCTATGTCTTCTGTATGAACAGTCCGTCCGTTCTTCGCTTACTTGGGTTTAGAGGTTGATCTTCAAGAGTAGTGAGTGAGGCAGATCAGAGACTAAACAAGACATTAGTGAAAAGGGACAAGGAAATTTGTCAAGTAGTTCATCTTCCTATATCTGGATTTAGGGATGAAACATCTATTAATGTTTTTGAACTATCTATTAATCACTTCTCGAAGAAGTTTTGTTTTGGTTGCGGTTTTTTGTCCTCGTACAATGACAGCCACAAAAATCTTCTGAAAAAGTTATAATATTCTTCCTTAAATCATACACTCTCTTTAGGATATTTCGAGGTGACTTATTTTGGGTTTCACATACTTCATAATAAGTTATAGATTGACCAGAGGTCATAGATAACATATCCCTTACATGACTTTGGATACTTCTATATACTAATACATAGAATAGATTAAGGATAAGGTAAAGACAATTTGTCCTTTAGAATAGACACCTTCTACGGTGTCACCAGGGGGTTTCTGTAGGTGTAGGGTTAGGACCCACTTTTATTCGATGGAATGAACCTTCTTCGTCTGAAACGTCTACACTAATTCCCGGACCTCTACCCTTCTACTCGGACCTAATAGCTCCACCCGGTCACATTGGCGTCTCCAGAATCTTCTCAATCTTCCCAGTCTCACTCTGCTCTACACTGTCGTCTTCGTCTCCAACCCCATGACACCCCGAGGAGAAGTTCCTCTGCTCAAGACGGTTGGACCCCGATAGTCGCCCTTGCACCGCGGGAGGTCGTCAGCCTTTTCCGTTTCCGGACCTAAGGAGGGATCTTTGAGGTCTTCCCTACGTGCCGTAGATATTCTATTATTTACATAAGTCATGCCTAGGTGAGAAACACCATGAAACAATGTGTCTTCGTTACCCTTTCATTGTGTGTTAGAAACTAACATACACTCCGATGACTTATCTCTTTCGTAACTGAGATTCACGATTTTTGACCAGACGAATTTCCAGATTTGACAAGCTCCCTCAACAAGTGAAGAAACTACCTATATCATAGTAGATGTGAAGTAAACTAGAAACTGACGTTTTAATTCTTGTAACCAAAGTTTCCGAGTTTGCGAACGACTTTGTGAACAGTCCTGTTCTAAGTAATCTTAAACGTCCTGTTACAGGGAATTTCACGACTTTAATACCCTGAAAGAACCACCAGGTCACCAATTCTGAGGGGCGAAGGTTACGTCCCCCGGGTCCAAACTAGGGACCAGTCCCTTGATCTAGGGTGTATTCTCAAGTGACTTACGATGTTGATTTCTAGGACGTACGACGTTGAATTCTGGACCGTGTCAGTTTTATTCATAAAAAAATTTCACGACTTTACTTGACAATTATCGAAATATCTGTGTTATGTCAATACCTGTGATTCCACCGGGGTTACAAGTGTTGACACTCGTACCTGTCCTGTATATTGAAGAATGTTGTCCCATACCGCTTCCAACATCATACAGTAAGTGTATGATACAATGATACGCATACCACGCACACACATACGCGTTCGTATACAAATATTTACATATGTATGTATATATCTAGTATATTAATCATTGGATTAGTACACACATATATACAAATATGAATAACTATATATATATGTCATACATATAAACGATATATTCTACACATATATTTATAAGTCTATAAATATAATATAACATACATTTATGAATATATGTATATAAATATTTATTATATTTATATAAATATAACACACATTAAATATATATTCATAAATATATATTATCGTTTATATGTATAACGTACATACATAGTGATCCATATTACTTATGGATAACTACTTATCTTTGTGTTATATACCTATAACACATAATTATGTCTAAATGCACACACGTACCCTCGTCCACATTTTCAGGTAGAATCGTCTGACCTTTCTCTGAGGTAACGATTGAACCCTCTTAAAAGATACAATACTCAGTCCACAGTTCCTTAAAACCCGTCGGAACTCTACGGTTCTCACCACAGGGCGATTGCCGGTCGTTCTTGATTGGAGTCAGGATGTCGAAGTTCCTCTACTTAAGACGGTTGTTTATTGGACTCGCCCGAATAATCACTAAGAAAAGGGTAAACACAGAGACTATCGTGGTGTCGGGATCGATTGTGGACCTGACGACCGACCCATTCTGGGGTCGTTTTCTGAGTCGGTTCGGAAAGGGGTCGGGAAGTAGGTGTCTTTGAAACTCCATTGTCTCTCCACAACCAAATCGACGATTTAAACATCATTAAGCAGTACGTAGTGATTTCACTTGTGTCCCTGGTTAGTGTTACTTCTCAAATTTTTACGGTCAAGGATACGGGGTGGGGTTTAGGTGACTTAGTGTAGAGACCCTCCTTCTGAACCCTTGGACCAAAAATTTGTTCATGGGGGTCCTTAAGGGACTGTCAGGTCACCAACCCTGAGCCACGAGAGTTACGACCCCGGAACCAAAGTTAAGGACCAACCTCTTGATTCTAGGGCGTTCGACGTATAACGCCGTCTTGTTTGTTTTTGGTTAGTTCGTTTTTTTGACTTTAGTGTGTGTGTATGTGTGTGTTTCGGTTTTTTTGTTTTATGTGTGTGTGTGTTTATGATTGTTTTTGGGGGGTTTATGAGGTCCTAAGACTACGTGGATTTCTGACTAGATCACCCGACGTCGTCACCAAGGGTTTGCTTCGACGTATAGTAATAGTGACTCTTTTGAAATTTTTTTATATCGATGATCTGGAGAGACCACCAGGTCACCAATTCTTAGACGGACGGTCACGTCCCCTGTACCCAAACTAGAGGAGAGGTCCTTCTAGGGTGTACGACGCCCCGTCGACTCAGGTATACGGGGTCGGTGACTTCGGACACTTGGCATTTCGACCACAAGTCGTTACTCTCTTCGGTGTCTTTGCTCTTCGGGTCCTTGGCTTTGATCTCATCAGGGGTGTGTGGCGTTGATCTCTTTCGGACACACGTGGTTGCTTCTGGGTCGTGTCGGTTTTTATTCGTTATTAATTAATTAAATGTTTATCGATGGAGACGTTTAAGAATAAGTTATTTCACCCCGGGCGTTCAGACATAAAAAATTCTCGAGAGTCCATTAAGACTGTGTTCCTTGGTGAACAGAGCTACATATATTCGTCACCTTACTAACTTTTCACGGGTCGTGTAGAACCCTAACTAAAACACTTTATTTAAAGTTTGATGACTAAAACGATATTTCAGTCTAAATTCTACCCTGAGATCGTCCGTCTTTTATCAGTATCTTGAGACCCATTAATTGACTTCAGAATATTAGATATAATTTGATTTAGAAAAACGACTTATATATTGTTCATGTTTACGAAAGTCGTGATGTAAAACATTTAAAACTTCTGAAAATTTGTATCGACTCAGTCGTTTCTTAGACGGACGTTACTTCCTCTGGCCCCAAGCTAAGGACCCAGTCCTTCTAGGGGACCTCTTCCCTTACCGTCGGGTGAGGTCATAAGAACAGACCTTTTAGGGTACCTGTCTCCTCTGACCACCCGTTGTCAGGCACCCCAGCGTTCTCAACCTGTCCTGAATCGCTGATTTGGTCGTGGTTTGTACAGTTCCCGAAGGGACCACCGAGTCACCATTTCTTAGACGGACGGTTACGTCCTCTGAGCCCAAGTTAGGGACCAGACCCTTCTAGGGTGTTCGATTCTTTGTTGATTCGGACAAGCGACGTTGATGACTCGGACACGGGATCTTCGGGCCTTGATGTTGATGGTTCGGGTGTCCGGTGTCGATGACTTCGGGTTCGTCGATCTCGGGTATGAGGTATTCCCCTCTTCGATGACGTTACTCTCCGGGTACGTGACGTTGATCTCTCCTCGGGAACGAACAGTGTTGATCTCTTTCGGGCTTGTCGTCACTTCTGAGACGTGTCGGTTTTTATTTGTTTATCGTTCAGTTTTAAAAGTACACACACACACACACGTACACACATATCTTCACGGGTGATAAAATAAAAAAATATAAAACTGACATGTCGGATACTCTAGAGTCAAGGGTCTGGTCCCTACCTTAGACCCAGTATCGTCAACTGTCACTACTTAGGATTGGCGATCAGTTACATGGTCCCTTGAGGGATTTAATAGTCGGTTTTCGTAACACTGAAACCAACAATTTTAGATTTTGGAATCGACATAAAGTCAGTGTATCCTTATATAGAATGACTGGTTTGTACTTACCCTTCGTAAAATTACACAACGATATAAAACGGTTTACATCGTTTGACCAGAAACCTTTTGTCAAGGATTCAACATTTTTTGAGGGAAACAAAATTTTGATATAGGATTTCCAGCAAAATTTGATTTTACTACACTTAAATGAAAAATACACGAAACGTATCCAGAGTACATTTAAACGTCCGTAACTTACATTATATCTAACACCGTCGTTACTTAAATTACTACCTATGTCAAATATTTAATACGGAAATATGTAATCAAAGGAAAACTCGAAAGTTTTACTAACGAAAAATATATAAAAACTTTTTCCGAACCCCCACCCCTCCAGTCTATATATTTTTTTTTTGATTTTAAAAATTTCACCTTGAAACTCTCCTGAAGTTGATCGTCGTATTATTTCTGTCATATTTTGTTGTCATTAATTCCGTGTTACTATAAGTATATGTTCCTGTCTGATTACCTTCTTGTCCCACAAGTCTTTGTCTGGGTGTAGATATATGAGAGGACCAAATATTGTTTCGACTGTAACGTCATGTCACCCTTTCCACCAGACCCAGTTAAATCTGGTGGAGCATCCTGGTTTACTTAGAACTGGGTGTATGAGGTTGTATGATTTTTTCATTAAAGTTTAGCTATCATCTAAATGTACTCTTAGGGTTGTTTCGAAAATCTTCTTTTATATCCGCTAATAGAAGGACTGATACTAATAAAAGGACTAAAAATTTTATACTCTATATTAACTGTAGATTGTAACATGTAGATTGTAATCCACTTGTTGTACTACTAAGTTAAATAAATCTATAAATCTTTACTAGTAGTGTTATTCAGAGTCAAGTCAAGTCAAGTCAGTGAGTCAGCACAGGCTGAGAAACGTTGGGGTACTTAGCGTCGTACGGTCCGGAGAGACAGGTAGTGACTGAGGGTCTCAAGTGAGTCTGAGTGCAGGTAGCTCAGTCACTACGGTAGGTCGGTAGAGTAGGAGACAGCAGGAGAAGAGAAGGACGGGGGTTAGGGAGGGTCGTAGTCTCAGAAAAGGTTACTCAGTCGAGAAACGTACTCCACCGGTTTCATGACCTCAATCAGATCAATCGTAGATAATGATATATGAACGTTAAAAAAAGAATAGGAGTTTTGAAAATTCATGATGACGGAAGCGTTGAAATGTGTTATGTCATAATAATTGATATCAGTGGTACGACAAGTGATGTAGGGGTCTTGAAGAAATAAAATATCGACCTTCAGATATGAAAAACTGATGGAAGTGGGTAAAGTGTATGGGAGATACAGGGGTTATCCATTGCTAAATTTTTTTTCTTCTTCTTTTTTTGACTTGTATTCATTATCTTGGTATTCCCTTTTTTACTATTTGACCTGTTACAATTTAACTTCTTGAAGACAAGAAGTTTTCTGTAGTAGTTCTCTCACTTTTTCGTTAGAGGACTCTGTCTTTTATAGTGTATAGGTTATACAGAGTATAGGTATCATAAATCCTTGAGAATGTTTGACCATTCCTCTTTTCTTTGTTACTTAACCCTTTTTGTCCGCCGTCTTAGCTTGTCTGCGAAGTGTTTTCCTATAGGTTTACGGGTCGTCTGTACTTTTCTACGTGTTGAGTAATCAGTAGTCTTTTTTACGTTTAATTTGGAGTCACGTTGGGCTGAAGGGGAGTGAGTCGTCCTACCGATGTTACTTCTCCTGTCTGTCATGGTTCATGACCATTCGTTCATTTCTTTGTCCTTGAGTACGTGACGGACATCCTCACATTTAACCGTGTCCCTGAAACTTTTTGACAAACCGTGATATAAGGTGAAGATCCTTATATGAGTCGTCTTCGTGAATGTGTACGAGTGGCTATCTGTTGGTATTCTTTCGGAGTCGTATTGATAAATGTTGTTGAGGTGCGACCTTTGTTAGGTATAGGTAGTTAGATACATAGGTCGTCTTACGTCTTTATTTGACCCCAGCTAGGTATGTCGCGTTTTAATGTGTAGTTACTTTTATTCACTTGATGGCTATGTACGTACGTATTCAGCGAAGTCAACACAGACTGAGAAACCCTGGGGTACCTGACGTCGGACGGTCAGAGGCGACAGGTACCGTAAAGGGTCGGTTCTTATGACCTCACCCAACGGTACGCCGGGAGGTCCCCTTGAAGGACTGGGTCCCTAGCTTGGTGTAAAGGACGTAACGTCCGTCTAAGAAGTGACGATTCGACGGTCCCTTCGGGGTGGCGATTTACGTTGTTCTCAATTAGTTGTATAACTCGTGTTTTGTGGTGTGTGTTTTCATGTCTTCATACTGGGGTTCAAAAGTTTCAAGTTTGGGTTCATTTTAATAAATACTACAATTTCGGTCCCATCGTCAGTGGGAATCCACCTTCACTAACCTTCTGTGGAGAGGGTCTTCCCGTGGACCTCACACTTACTACAAAATAAATAGGAGGTCACTGTGACCCATGTGACATGTGAATTCTAGACCCGTGAAAAGACGCACATCCAACATGTAGGTAAAAATATTTTCCAAAATTTTGATTGATCTGGCGCTGAAAGAGACTACCACCCAGTAAAGACTGAGAGACATCGGGGACCCAGTCGAGTTCACACATGGAGTAGGAGGCCAGAGAGTCGACGTGAACCGACCCACACACACAAAGGGTCACAGAGGTCCACCTCCTGGCCCCCGACTGAGACAGAGCGAGTCATGACAGTGTTGGTGTGGTACCGGATCCAAGTGCTTTACTGACACCTTCCCTAGGGGGGAGTGTTTGGAAATGGGAATTCATATCGGGACGAGAACGACTTTGTGACAGTGTTTCCGGTAGTCTCTTCTCTCTCCGACGCTCGTCTCTTTCTCCGCCCTCTGACCTCCCTTTTCTTAGATGCCCAGTTCTGCCTTCGGTGGACTGGCTCGGTCCGACGGGTCCCAGTTCCTGAGAGACGTGCTCGAAGAGCCGCTGTCTCTTCCACTGTCGCGAGAGGCTCCCGGAAAAGTGGGGCAAAGGCGGCACACTCACGATGCCCGCCGGTCCACTTCCCCGCCTCTCCTTTACTACCGCTTGGGCCGTCTCCACAGGGTCCCTCCTCTGACCGTTCAGGCCCTCACCCCTGGCCCCTAGCCGGCGATTGACCCAGCCTGCGCCGGGATTCCCCCCAGAGGGGACGGGCGCCCCCAGGACGGCCGGGGCGGGGGACGAGAGGGGCGGGTAGGGCCAGGCGCCCCAGGCTCGCGAGTGGACGAGGACCCACGCGGCACGCGGCGGAACTACGCTGGTCACGCCCCACGCCCGAGGCCGCGCTCCGGCGGGCGGGCAGGCCCCCTTCACGGAAGCCGGCGGGCGACGGGGCCTTCGCGCCTCTGCGGTCCGGGGCGCCGGGGAGGAGGCGGGCGGCGAGGGCGAGCGTCTCGGCCCGGACTCCCCTGCGGGACGGGCGGCCGCCGGTTCAGGAGGCGCGGGCGCAGGAGCCCGGGTGACCCTCCTAGCGCCCGTAGTCGCGTCGGTGACTCGGCCGCACTCGAATTGCTCCAGAAAGGAGGGCTCAAGGGGCTTTGGTCGTCGCCTTGAACTGACAAGAGACAGTTTGTTCCTTTCATGGAAACTAAGTGAGTAAACTAAGTGGAGAGTTGTGGGATGGTCGACTCGGTGTTCCCTTCGGGTTCTTATGACCTCACCCATCGGATTGTGAAAAGGTCGCCTAGAAGGGCTGGGTCCTTACCTTGGCCCCAAAGGCTGGGTCTTTAGCAGAGAACGTAACGTCCACCTAAGAAATGGTCGACTTGATAGTCCCTTCGGGGTTGTGGGCCGGTCCCTTCGCACATATGGAAAAAAAGAAAAGTCCGTTCACTCCTTTTACTACGGTCTGAAAAGGTTTCCGGTCCGTGTCAGCTCAGCCACCATTGTCGCCTCTCCGTCCGTTGGAGTGGGGGTGGGGTGGGGGCGGTTCCCGTTGGCCCGGACGGTGCGAGGGGACTTCAAGTGCCAGTTTAGGTCCATGTGTCGGCCCGTGACGGGACGTCCGTGATTTCGGTCCGGCTCACTCTACCCGTTTACAACCGATCACGACCCAATTTGTCTCACTTCCCTGAAGAGAAACCCTACAACTACCTGAACACTTCGTCTACGCCCCATATATCCCTCACTGTAAAAGACTCGAACAAAGGGAGACCTCCCTTACAGTCATAGAAGGAACCGTACAGCCACACCCTTTGGGAGGATGACGACACGTGGACTTTACGACCTCCCACCTCCACCAACTTATCCCGGCTCCACCTCTTCTGAGAAGTCTCAGGGAACCTGACATTCCTCTAGTTTGGTCAGTTAGGATTTCCTATAGTCAGGACTTATAAGTACCCTTCCTGACTATGACTTCGACTTCGAGGTTATGAAACCGGTGGACTACACTTCTTGACTGAGTAACCCTTTCTGGGATTACGACCCTTTCTAACTTCCGTCCTTCTCTTCCCCTACTGTCTCCTACTCTCTCAATCTATCGTAGTGACTGAGTTACCTGTACTCAAACTCGTCTAAGACCCTCTGACTTCCTGTCCCTTCGGACCCCAGACGTCAGGTACCCCAGCGTTTCTCAAACTGCGCCGATTCGTTGTTCCTTGTTCTACGTACTGGAGGGAAAGTTAGACTGAAAGATGAAAAGAGTCGTCGGTCGGGTTTCCTGAATCGCCCTTAGGACCCTCCGTCACACGACATTCCACCAGGTCTCCCCGAGACCACACTCTACGACCCCAAGTGTAGGTCCCGAGTAGTGGACGACCTCTACTCTGGAACCCTTGCACGACCCTGACAGATCCGAGTGAAAGGAGTACTTCTAATACCCTAGACCAAGGGTCACAACACCCTCCTCATCTACTCTCTACTCTAATTCGGGCAGTCTGTCGATGGGGTCACGGGTCCACACGTCCTTCCCAAGGAAAATGAGACGTACCTCACAAATGGAGACGAAAGGGACGGTAGGTACCCAGGGGAAGAGGGTCCCACAGGAGGGAAAAGGTTAGAGGCGAGAAGTTTGTGGTGGTGAAGACCGTTCCCAGTAAAAACGTCGAACACGTCCTTTTGAACAGAATTGGACGGGTGGAGGAATGGGGGTTATGTAGGACGACGACGACGACGACGATACAACGAAGTCAGCACAGACTGAGATACGCTGGGGTATCTGCCGTCGGGTGGTCCGAGGGGGTAGGAACCCTAAGAGGTCCGTTCTTGTGACCTCATGTAGGATCATGGAACGACAATCTTTGAACACAAGTTCGTCGATTGGAGACAATCTGACTTTTCAGGGACTCCGGTCACTTCAGCGAGTCAGCACAGGCTGAGAGACACTGGGGTACCTGACATCGGATGCCGAGGAGACAGGTACCCTGAAAGGTCCGTTATCATGACCTCACCTAACGGTAAAGGAAGGGGTCCCCTTAGAAGGGCTGGGTCCCTAGCTTGGGCCCAGAGGGTGTAACATCTGTCTACGAAATGACAGACTCGGTGACTCCGGTCTCTACCTAGAAAGAGGTCGTCCTCGTCTCTCCTTGAGTCCGTTTGTGTGACTCTCGGTTCCTATCCGATCAGTGTAAACCATAACCCCGTCTCCGCTTCCGATCCCGGGACACAGGGAGTGTTTCCCTTCTGTCTGTAGTCCGATTAACGTCAGGACATCGGACTTATTTCGGGGTGTCCTCACGTCCGCCAAATAACAATAACAACCAGTCGGTGAGTCAACACAGACTAAGAAAGGTTGGGGTACCTGGTGTTGTTTGAGACCTTTTAAGAATTTCTCTACCCTTATGGTCCGGTGGACTGGACGGAGAACTCTTTAGACATACGTCCTGTCCTTCGTTTGATCTTAACCTGTACCTTGTTGTCCGACCAAGGTTTATCCCTTTCATACAGTTCCGACATATAACAGTGGGACGAATAAATTAAATATACGTCTCATGTAGTACTCTTTGCTACCCGACCTCCTTCGTGTTCGACCTTAGTTCTAACGGTGCTCTTTGTAGTTATTGGAGTCTGTACGTCTACTGTGGTGGGAATACCGTCTTTCGTTTCTTCTTGGTTTCTCGAAGAACTACTTTCACTTTCTCCTCTCACTTTTTCAACCGAACTTCGAGTTGTACGTCTTTTGATTCTAGTACCGTAGGTCAGGGTAGTGAAGTATCGTTTATCTACCCCTTTGTCACCTTTCTCACTGTCTGAAATAAAATCCCCCGAGGTTTTAATGACGTCTACCACTGACGTCGGTACTTTAATTTTCTGCGAACGAGGAACCTTCTTTTCAATACTGGTTGGATCTGTCGTATAAGTTTTCGTCTCTGTAATGAAACGGTTGTTTCCAGACAGATCAGTTTCGATACCAAAAAGGTCATCAGTACATACCTACACTTTCAACCTGATATTTCTTTTCCGGAAAACTTGACACCACAACCTCTTCTGAGAACTCTCAGGGAACTTGACGTTCCTCTAGGTTGTTCAGTTAGGATTTCCTTTAGTCAGGACCTATAAGTAACCTTCCTGACTACGACTTCGAGGTTATGAAGCCGGTGGACTACCCTTTTTGACTGAGGAACCTTTTCTGGGACTATGACCCTTTCTAACTCCCATCTTCCCCTACTTTCTCCTACTCTACCAACCTACCATAGTGGTTGAGTTACCTGTACTCAAACTCATTTGAGACTCTCAACAGTTACCTGTCCCTCCGGACCACACGATATCAGGTACCCCAGTATCCCTCAGTCTGTACTGACTCGTTGACTTGACTTGACTTTATCTGACATCGGGCGGTCCGAAGACAGGTACCCTAAAGGGTCCACGGTAAAGGAGGTCACCTAGAAGGGTTGGGTCCCTAGTTTGGGCAGAGAACACAGAGGAAGTAAGTCCACCTAAGAAATGGTAGACTCGGTACCTCCAAAGTAAGGACGGAAGGATTGTTTACGTCGTAAACATCAGGACCTCCTTCATCGACGACCTCCTCCTCGGTCTACTTCCGGAAAAAAGAGACTGATATCCACCCCACAGACATGTCTTCACACTCACCTGTGACCTGTGACTTCCTCTGTCGGAGTATCCCAATTGTGTCTATGACCCAAGTCGGACGGGGGACGGGGGACGGGGACCGATGAAGGAAGGACAAAGGGGCTCAAACAACGTAAGTAAGGCGTAAGTCCACGGAGAAGGAGAAGACGAGTGAACTATTCAGGACCGCGAATGGGTGGGAGATGAGTCCCCAAGGTGACAGGGGGGACCGTCGTGTTGGCGGGAGAGGAGGGAGGGAGAGGGTTGTCTACTAGCACCTCCCGGTGGAGGTAGAAAAAGAAAACCGATCCCACGACAAAGTTTTCGCTGACAGTAATCCACTTTTCTGCTTCCCTGTCTCCTGACGATTTTCCTTCCTCAATTAGTGTAAATAACTAGTTGTTCGTCCCATTTGTCTTTTCAGTTGTCTGGACCCGGTTTGACGGGGTCCAACGAAGACCAGACCCGAGACGACCCGAGACGTCTCTGTCCCTCTTCGTCAGAGAGACCAAACCATGGTCCTTCCTCGGTCGGGACCCAGGACCACGAGTCTAGGGGACTCCACAAGACAGGACGACCCGATGACCACCCTCCGTAGTCGGACCCGGTACTAGTCAGGACCCCAGGGCCGGGTAGCAAGAGGCAGTCGCACCCGGACCCGGGTATACCCCGTCCCGCGGGACCTGCTCTCCACCCACCTCCTCTGGGACCGAACCACGACCCCTCCGGGTTCGACACTCCTCCATACTCGTACCGGTCCTAGTCTCGGGTCCCACTGTGTCACCCACCACCCGGGCACTCCGCGAGGGCTCGAGTCTCCTATGTCACGAGGACCCGGAAGAGAGGTTTCATTTTCGCCGGCTTCTCCTTCCCCGAGTCCAACTACCAGACTTTCATCGGGAGGTCGTAGTAGAGCCGGTGTCGGGCGGGGTGCCGTCCCCGGACGACCTCGGGCACCGGTGACTTCGGGCAGCGTTTCATGTACAACTACTGTTCCCCCACCCCCGGGTGGTGCGGCAAGACCAGTTTCCACAACATCAGTATTATCGGTCGGGTCCGTGAGGCCTGGACACCCCCGTATTCTGCACCCCGAAGACCCTCCCGACGGGTACGTGGGGTAGAGTGAGGGCCATGGGAGGTGGTGGAGGCTCGCCCGGGTGCCTTACCAGGAGTCGGCAACACTTCACCTCCGGGAACAACACACCCCGCCGGCCGTCCGAGACTCTCGTCCGGGTCTCCGAGGTTCCGGTAGACAGAGTCAGGTCAATGGAAATCTCAGAGTTTCCGACCATGGGAGACCCGGTTTGCCCCGGTGTGGAAGAGGACCTTCTTCAGCATCAGGTGAAGGTCCAAGGGACCCAGACCAAGGAGGAGGACCATCCCTCTCCACCCCTGTCCCGACTGCAACAGGTCCTGTGTTCCCGTCTAGGTCTACAGTGGGTGGAGAAATCAGCCAGGGGAACCACCCGTTCCCCGACCCCCCTTTCTCTGGGGTCAAGTTTCGGTGTCCCCTGACACTGTAGTCATGGGTGCACCCCGAGAGGGTCCTTCGGACTTAGGACTCACTGTGGGTGAGAGGCAGAGAAGCGGCCGTGGGACTGGGGTGCCTCGAATGGAGACACCCCGATGTCGACGGGTCCATCAACAACGGATTCGGAAGGGCCGCCTTTATCCGAGGCGACCCCAGACGCTGCTCGCCACGGAGGTCCGGACCAGGGACCCCCGTCACGGTGTCCATGTGTATGGACGGCACTGGTCGTCGCACTCTTCGCCGTTCTTGTCACTGGGGAGCGTTGGGTCTGGGAGCACATCGGTGGGGGACGTCTCGGGACCTCCTCAGTGGAAAAGGAGCCGAGGTGTCCGTCGAACCACGGGACGTACCATGGGCCGCCGGGTCAGGGTTGCGGTCGGTCGAGACGTTAAACGGGTCTGGTCCGGGGGCGACGTAACTGGTGATACCGTGTGAGGTGCCCGACCTTGAGGACCGACACTAGGTAGAAGTGGACGTCTGGGGTCGGAGTCGAATGGGTGCAGCCTTCACCCATCTTCTTCTAGTTTTCGTGTCCGTACACACTTTATCGATCGCGCACCCTTCCCTGATATATTGTGTCCCTAGGGTCGAACCACAAAACGCTGTTAGTCTCCTTACCCTACCCTCCCCCGTCCCTCCTAGTTCTTTCGTCGTCGACGATTCAACGAAGTCAGAACAGGCTGAGACACGCTGGGGTGTCTACCGTCGGGTGGTCCGAGGGGGTAGGGACCCTAAGAGGTCCGTTCTTGTGACCTCACCCCAACGGTAAAGGAAGAAGTCACGTACTTTCACTTTTCACTTTCCCTTCAGTGAGTCAGTATAGGCTGAGAATCGTTGGGGTACCTGACGTCGGATGGTCCGAGGAGGTAGGTACCCTAAAAGGTCCGTTCTCATGACCTCATCCCACGGTAACGGAAGAGGCGTTCTTTCGTCCCTATATATATTAATGTCGACTAAGTGCAACAACATACGGTCTTTGGTTGTGTTGTACCGTTTCGTTAAAAGGAAATATTAATTTTTTTAAATTTGTTTTACGTATTTGTGTTCCTGTCAGTCCTGAAAGGAGTGAGACGTGAAACGATTCCCTCCAGGGATCCGACCCTTGAATGTACCTGGAGTACTTAGGAAAAGTTTCAGTGGACGAGGGGCGACCGTCAGAGGTACACCGACCTACTTCTCTACTTTGGACGTCTTTTTCCCTTCTTCTATTCAGGAACTCCGGAGTTTCTCCTTCCTTTACCCCGAAGGTGACCAAAGGATTCCTGTCTTTCGACTTCCGACACTCAACAGGGTGTCCGTAACTTCGGTTTTCCCTGTCCCGTCGGTCCTGCTTGAACCGGTGTGTCCTATCCTACTACGGCCTTGAAGCTCGTCGAGTGCTCAGTACCTTTTTAGACGAATCCTCGACCTCAATCCTACGAATCCTGGTCTGGGCCCCTCTTCGGGGGTGAGGGGAACGAGTCGGACACACACGTCCGCTCTGGGCCGCACCCGACCGGAGGGGTGGTCGTCCTGTATTCGGTGTCCGTGGCCGGAGTCTGAGTGCGCAGTGGAGAGGAACCGTCTTTTCCTGGGGGTACCTGACATTGAAAGCGGCTTCGGGGACCTCGTCTGTGGTCCCCAGTTTGGTTGGAAGCAAGAGGTCGGGACACTTCTCTTTCTTCTACGCACCTCCCCCGGATCCTGGGAGAAGAGGACAACAAAAGGGGTGTGGGGAACTGAGAAGCCCCGAACATTGGACCCCTTACAGTGTAGCTGGTCGACGTGGTCTCGACCTAGGATGCTTTCCCGTCTCTCGACCGGACCGGGCCCCGTCCAGGACGACCGGTCCTCCCTTCGGAAGGAGGAACTGAACCGACGCCCCACGACCCTGGAGAGTGGGACTCCGTGGGGAGTTGGAGACTGGGGGAGAGGTTCGTTCCGAGTGGCATACTACGGTTTCGGTGAGGGAGACACAACTAGGTCCCTTTGAAAAAGACTTCGACGAGGCCTCTGTAGTCTGTCTGAAACCGAGGAAGGACGGACCTCCTTACACACCCAGACGTGTGCATACGAGCCACTCGCACACATACGCCCCGCCCCCTCCTCCCTCTCTTCCCACCCGGACCGAGGTGTCAGTGGAGTGGGTGCAGTGAGAAGGAACGACGGACCAGTTCTGAGAAGTCGGAGACGGGAGGGAATGGTAAGACTGTGGGATCTGAGGGAAACCGGTGTGGTTCGGGGGACGGTGGGGGATTGACAAGGGACACGAAAGTGCTGTCCCTCCCAGTGAGACAAGACGAGTCCCCCGGGAGGGGTAGGTGGAAGGTTATGTCACGACGAGTGGTGTGTTGACAGGGGAGACGTTGGGACTACGGGTTTCCGTCGTAGTACCCACGGGTTTCCAGTGTGTGTGCTCGTCAGACCAAGTTTAGGACCGCGGTGGTGGATGATCGAGGCCCACGGAGTCCAAGGGGTGCACCCTTTACCCCTACAAGACTGTTGATTTACTCAATTATAAATATTACGTAAATCCTGTACTGAACTACAGTGATCACTTTCAGTATCTTGGTAGACCACTTCTACAGACGAGAACCGACCGACCAGTACTCTGGGACATCGGAAACTGTGCTCGGGGGACATTTCGAATGTTCAAGATGAAAGACCGATAATCGCTTTTGTGAACACCTAAGCACCCTGAACCATCCTCCCTACACAGGACCCCCCAAGAGTAACGGACCTTTAAATCCTTGGTGACACTGTCGCTGACAGGTGCAGACCTATGTCGTGAATCGTACCCTGTGACCTCCAGACGGGTACAGGTAGAAGAACTGTCTGACTCGAGGATCCCTCGTCCCGGACAGAGTAGTCGAGATAGTGGGACCGGAGATTTCACTCAGTCTCCCACCGACTCTACGTCGCACCTCCGGCACGGTCCGCGGGTGGAGACCTAAAAGTGCAACGCAAGGTACTAGCGTCGGGGAAGGAGTCTTCGGTCTTCCTCCATTGGCCTCCCCAACTTGACCTCCAGATCCCCTCCCAGTAGCTGGTGTCGGTCCATGAGGACACACGTTTCTTTTCGAGCAGGTTCTTTGACTGAAGTTCTTCCCTCCGTCACCCTGAAGGGACCACAGGTTTCCGATTCTGAGACTCGAGGGTTGCGTCCCCCGGGTCCAAGTTAGGGACCAGTGTCTTGATCTAAGGTGTGTGGTGTAGATCTCTAGGGTGGTCGACATTGATCTCTAGGACGCACTACGTTGTTTCTAGTTTCTAAGACGTACGACGTTGATTCTGGGTCACGTCGGTTTATGTATTTATAATTTTTTTTTCTTCTTCCCCTCTCGCGAAAAGACCGAAAGAATGGTGTTGGGAGTTGAGTCACAGGACTGGGTCTCTTTTCGGGGGAGGTCCGTGACGGTGACCCTTCTTTTGACCGTAAAGGTTGAGGATCACCGGACAGAGGGGACGGTCGTCCTGACCGGTGGAGAGACCCGATTTCCTCCCCAGCGGTGGGGGTGAGGGGGTTAGAGTGTAACTACAAGGCATCTTTAAGCCGGCTTTTCTCCCTCTCGACCTGCAAGAGTCCGTTACTCTTGACGACCGCTTAGGGCGGGTGCCTCTCGTGCCACCTCCGGGCCCGTATGACGCCTCTGCTCTCTTCCACTCCACCCGGGACGGGTCGCACTCGTCTTATGACAGCACTTCCAACTTTCAGTGTACAGGTTTCCACTTCCCCTCAGGATGGAAGTCCAAAATATTAGATTCTCCTCGACTTCACTTGTTTGGGTTTACTTCCGTCACTCCTGTTGCCAGTAATTTTAGGACTAATCCTGTCCATGTCTCGTCTCCCAGTCAGTAGTTTTCCGCCCTGTGGGAGTATGTTTTACAATGTTTTACCATTACCGGGACTTTAGGTTCCGACCTCTGACTGTAAAGCAAGATGATTGACCTTTTATCTCCCTGTACCGGTTACCTCGTTCTGGACACTGATCGGTCGTCACCATTTGTCCTTGTTAATTTCGTGTTTTTGGAGTCTTCGTTCGTTACTCCGGACGTTCCCCCAACATTATTAACACGACCAGTGTCGACCTTACGTCCGGTCTGGAGGCTCTAGAGTTTTGTGTGTTGTAACACTTTAAACGAAAGTTTTCGTTTTTAACAGTTTCAGTTATCAAACTCCTTCTTGGGACCCCGACAAAGGGTTGTTCCCGGTTTCAGGACAGGGAAGTCTCTAAAGTCGGAAAGAAGAGGAGGGGACGGGGACTGAGACTCAACGGGTTGAGACGGGGTGGGGTCTGGAGTGGCACACCAGGGCGAGGTGCTGGTCGTGGACTTACCGTGGAACGACGAAGAGGTTGGAGAAGTCGGTCATCCGGTGTCTGTCAGGTTCGTGGGGTGGGGGTTGTTAGTGGTGTAGACTCGCAAGCCCCCCGTCCACCGACCACAGTATGTCACCCGAGGTTCGGGACGGTCCCTTCTACCTGACCTAGAAGAAGAACTAGAAGCTGTGGAAAGGTAGGGTCAGACACCCTGCGTCAATACCAGTCTCTCCCGGTACGTATAGGAAAGGTTCTCCGCCCCACCCCCCACACACACACAGCACCAGTCTTCTACCCGTGTCCTTTTCCTCCCGATTTGACTGTGACTCAAAAATCAGGAGTGTTCCAGTCGACCGTAGGTCGTCGTAAGGTGTCGAAACGGAGTACCAGAGACACGGGCTCAGAGTGAAGGAAACTCACGTAATATGGATCGTGACGTTCTAAGTCGAAGGATTTTACTTGTGAGAGATGAAAGAGGGATCCGGTCCCCTGAATGTGCAAAGAGACGACCCGAAGACCTGGTTATCCAGGACCGTGTAGATCTCGGTGTCCCGGGAGTCTTCGTACCTGGAGACTCACCGTGGAAGAGGACCTATAAGTAGTGGTGGTCGTTTAGATGTGAGTGCAGGACAGACAATAGTTCGAGAATATTGAAACGGAGAATTTAGAGAGAGGTTAGACAGGGGGAAAAGGGGGTAGAGATGGTGGTGACGGGACCTGGTTTGGTGTTACTAATTCTCGAGGGTAAAGGTGAGTAAGGGGAGAACAGGATTGGGGGTTAAAGAAAGGAGATAGTGTCGAAACAAGTTATCGATTCAGTTCAGACTGAGAAACGCTGGGACACCTGACTTCGTGTGGTCCGGAGGGGCAGGTAGTGGTTGAGGGTATCGTACGAGTTTGAGTACAGGTGACTCAACCACTACGATAGGTTGGTAGATTAGGACAGCGGGGGAAGTCGACGACGGAAGTTAGAAAGGGTGGTAGTCCCAGAAAAGGTTACTCAGATAGTATCGATCTTACTGGAGAAGACTTGTAATTAGATAGTTTGTGAGAGAACGAATCTTGGAAAGTACCGAAAGGTAGTGAGATTCCTATTTCCAAGTTTTCTAAAGTGCACCGGACACTCTGTGACGGGCTAGATCGAGAGCAAGTGGAACAGAAGGGTCTTGGGAGGTTGGAGTGGGGAAGTAAAGACGGTTTCTCCTGGATGTGTCCACAAGAGAGACGAAACTTTGAGACGCGGGTGAAGAAACGGGTCAATTGAGGAACCAAGGAAATCTAGAGTCAAGCCAATAGTGAAAGAGTCCTTAAGGACTGGAGGGGATCTGATACGGTTCATTAGGACAAGAATAGAGCGTCGAGTCACTTGACAAGGAAACGTTGTACGTCGTGTGAACGTTGAAATTTGAGTAGACACTAACGAAGTATGACACGAAGCAGATGGAAGAGGTGGTTTAGAGGTCGGATCGTGTCACGGACCGTGTAGGGTTCACGAGTTATTTACGGAGTTTATGTACTTAGAAAAACAGAAAGTGTGGTTCGAGTATTTAAAGGTTCAGAAGACAGTGACAAAGGTCAAGGTTCAAGTTTGAGAAGAGTCGTAAACTCAGAAAGGAACTTGACCCGAATTGGAATGGGTAGTAAAGTATGATGATTGAGTTGACAGATAGGCCTACCGGAAACGATTAAGGAACGTGCTTTTGCTATGAAAAAGGATTGGAAACGAGTCAAGAGGTCTTGGACCTTGAGTGTGAAAGGAACCCGGTCATTTGTAGTAGAAAGTTCCGACTAGAGTGAAAGGTGGACAAGGTACATACCGATGGCCGTGATGGATGACCGTCACGTCCTGTAGCAGGATCAGCCGAAGAGAGGTTAAAAGTTGACCAGATCCTTCGGAAGGGAGAGGTCGATGTGAAGTCTGTGGAGGTCCTGCACATAGCTTAGGAAAGAAAGAGAACAAAGGAGGAGTGCCGGTGTCTTGTCGTAGCACGTACGCTCGTCCCGAAGTAATTAAAGACACGTTGGTTATTTAGTCGGACCGACGTTAAGACCACCGTTTGAGTCCCTATCTTACTAGACCCTATACGGTGGACTCTTCCCGTTGAGACCCTAGGTATGGGGACAGGTCCGAGATGTTCGAGGCCGTCCGTTCCAATGGGGGATAAGGTTCCCTGGGGTGACAGAAGGGTCGTACCCGGCCCTAAGACTCAGGACTTCCAGTGTTCCGACCTCTGCCCCCTGTGGGGTCTTGGTGCTATGGGAGGCGACGGGAGTTGAAATGGGTCTCATCTCGGAGGAGACATACACGGATCGGGGGCAGGCCTCTCCGTGCCCGGGTCCGCCTCGGCGTCGCGGGAGGCTTCGTACCGGGACGACAAGGCCCGGCGATCCTCTCTTCGTGGGATGGGCCCATGTCAGGGTCGGACGTCAGTGTTGTTGCGCGGCGGTCAGTAAGTAAGCTCGTGAGGGTAACCGGTCGCTGCGGAGGCCCGGGGCGGGGAGGCGGGATATCCGCCAGCCAGGGAGGCCACTGTACGACTCTCGGGGCGGGTCCGGGCGGGGGTGGGAGGCAACCGGTCGACCCGCAGATGCAGTCAGGACGCGCGGCACCCGCCTCGGCCCCTCCCAACGCCCGCCGCGACTCGCCTTCACGCCGACGCGGCCAAAGGCCCCGGCGACCACACTGCACAGGGCGCGAACCGCGTCGTCCTTCGCCGTCGCTAGCTCCGGACTCAAGGGCCGCGGCCGGGGCCGAGGAAAGGGCGACGGCGGTACGAGCTGAAGAAGTGGTAAAAAAGGTTTCCGCCCGAACAAGAGACCACGAAAGTCCCGCACTCGCTGAGTACGTGGCCCGGGCAATTGCGCAATTAAGCAAGGCACGACGACGTCCATGGCGGGGGCGCCCTAGTCTTGAGGTCCGAACAGGGGGAGGGGGGGACTGGGCTGGGGATCAGGGGAAACGGACTAGGGCCCGGAGGGAGAGTGGGACAGCCGGGTGGAGTTTGACCGGCGAGAGAGCATCGGCCCTGAGGTGAAGAAAGAGGGCGAGGATAGTCTGGTAGGGCGTTGAAACACTACAGGGGAGGGGGGAGGCGAAAGACCCTGAGACCGTCCTAAGGCATCAGATAACTCTGGAGGGAAGCAAGGGGTGAAAGTGACGGTCGCCGAACGAAAAGACAACAGCGTTTCCGACCCACCCTATTTCCTACTTTCTTGCAGAAAATTCTTCACATCTATCACAGGCTGACGGCCATTTGGACTAACAAATGTACTCCTGAGGGAAGAGCGAGCGTGTACAGCCAGGGAGGGTGGAAAGGGGAGGAGCTGGGGTCGACCCACAGATGTGAAAAGAGGGTCCACCTTACGACCTCTCGTCACGGGGACTTAGAAAAACGGAACCCCCTGTCCAAACTCAAATCCCCTTACAGACCAAGGAAGGACTTCCCCGGGTTGAGGTCCACAAACTCCCCTGTCAGACTTGAGACTCTATATGAGAAAAAGGTCCTCTCTCCTCCATTGTTGAGGAAGTGGGTACTCCGTGAGTGAGAGTTCATATTTGACCTGTTGGTCAAACTCAACCACAAACACCATTCACTCACATAAAATCTCCCCATTGCTAATGTAACTGTCCGTCAGGACTACTAAGTCTTTTAGGACTAATTAATGTGGGTCACAGATACTACTTCATTGACTCTTTTGTTCCTCCCACCTCCCCCTTTCCCTTCGGCGAGAACCCGGGTCAGTCTCCCGAACCGACGAGGAGTCCAGTCCCTTTGGCCGGTCCCCCGACTCGGTCAGGGACCTCCGGACCCAGTTCAACCGAAGGGAGACAAGACCTGACCGTACATTTGTCTAACGACCGAGACAAGGAAAGGGACTTGTCCATCCAAAAGTCTTCTAGGATTGTGACTGTATACACCTGTTCAACTATCTACTGCAAGTGGCCGACAAAGCTCTGTTCATGGCGTGACTCTAGGTTGTCGTCTCACGGAATTCAGATAACTTACCGTGAAAGCTAAAGGTCTTACTGAAAGACGCCGAGGAAGCCACTCTCCGGAGGGGAGACGTTTTAGTCAAAGACTCTGAACTACTTAAGGGAAGGAAGGGTTCTCACCCATCATGCGACACCCAACTTTCCCCGAGGACTCAACCGAAGGGTCAAGACTAACGGACGAACCACACTCCCGGGAAGGGGACCTAAATCTGACAGGTGGAAAAAAGAAACCGAATCTACCACTTCTTATGGACGGTACACCCTCTGGGTCCAAACTAGGGAGCGAACCCTTCTAGGGGACCTCTTCCTTTACAGTTGGGTGAGATCTTAAGAACTGACCTCTTAGGGTACCTGTCTCCTCGGATCGGGTGGTCCGAGGAGACAGGTATCCTAGTGTTTCTCAGTCTGTGCTGACTCCACTGAGTCGTGTTTGAAAAGAGAAATCACTTCGTCTCCTCTCGTCATTCTAGGCACGAGGGTGATGGTACTTCTTTAAACTTCTAAGACTTTTCCGGTTCTTTGGACACTCTAGGTACTAACTCTGTGCCCCACTTTTCGGATTCCTTTTTCGATTCTTATTGTTTTTTTCGTTCCCCCGGTTCTTCCTTCCACTCAAACTTGAACCTGTAGGTCCCCGTACTCTTCAACAATTCCGCCGTGACTTCACCAAGGGACAGGAGGGAAGCAGTAACGAACGGAAGGACCGGGTCCACGGGTGGTGGGAGCAATAGCAGGGGTTAGAGTCACTAGGAGGTCCACAAAGAAGTATCAAAAGAGACTTACTAGACCCTCTGAAAAGGGGTACAGATAAAACATCCTTAAACCAGAAAAAAAAAAAAAAAAAGTCACTCAAAAGAGGAACTGTCCAAGACTACCGGGAGACCGATGATCGTTTCGTCGGGGGCGTCTTTTCAGTCCAGTTGGTCATCCTGGACTCTTGCCCCTCCTTGAAAGGTTTCTCCTCGTCTAGGCGTCCTTCGCCCTTCTCAAGTAAGTCTTCGTACCCTCCCCATACCTCTTCAGGCCCACTCGTCGGGTCGAAACGGGATTCGAAAACGACAGGTCTGTGTAACCCCCGTTCCCTCAGGAACAGAGACTCCATCTACGACGGAGAGGACGAAGAGGTGGTATTGGGAGACATGACATTGGGAAGTGTCGTTCAGGTCATTCAGTCTACGAGGGTTCCTCTTCCCGTTTTTCCGTGGGGCCCACACCCGTGACCCTCCGAGACGATTGTTCCTTCAAGACCTGATGTCGTGAGGCTGGTGGTTGCCTCGGGGGCTTCGCCGGGGTGGGCTCCTGTAGTTGAACCATTCTCCATCGTCCCCGGTCTCACTCCCAATGGCCATTATTCTTCGTCTCCTCCTTCCTCTACTCCCGTCAGGGGAACTAAGGAACCTCGGTCTCCCACCCAATGTAAACCTCGAAGACCTCAGTTTCCCCGTCTCGTCACATCCTGTCCCAGTGATGTCCGAAGGGAGGGGCGGTCGAGTACCAAAGGACTAGGGAAGAAGGAGAGGGGTGTGGGAGGTCTAAGCTCCCTGACCCGGGCCCTCCGTCGACGTCCTAGACCTGACGTCGTCGAGTCTACTACTTCCTCGACGAGTCTTAAGACGGTTTGGATCCATACCCTAAACCACCGCCCACCGCCCATACCGAGGTCTTCCTATCCCTGAACGACTACGGACGACCGAAAGACACGTAGACACCAAAAGACACGGACGTCACGATGGTTCCCATGAGACCCACCGTACAAACCCTACGACTTCCCGGAACACCCAAGGTTCTCGAACTGAGCACTTCTGTACCTCAGACACGACCTGTTCTACGCACTGGTAGAGTAACCACTCAGTCTTGTCCCATCTGAGCACAAACCCCCCATTCCTACCACCCCCTCTTCCCGACATTACCCCCAGCAAGTGAGGACGGCCCCGTGAGTGGGTGCGAACAGGGGGAGGAATCGATTCTTGCACCGTCGTCTGTAGCGTCAGGTCGAGACACTTAGACACCGGTTGTTCAACCTTCCCTTCCACTACCCCTGCAAGTCGTCATTCACAGAGGGGTCTGGGCCTTCACGAACCCACCTCCAATACTTCAGTGGTGGTAAGAATAATGCACGTACTGAACTGTTTGATATTAGAGATTTAGAGACAACAAAATGGATCTGAAGTCCACAAGTACTGTAGATCGAATTCTCCTAAACTTAGTCAATGGACAGTCCACGAATCCCGACAGTCTATGCCACACCTAAGGACCCGTCCTAGGATCAAGGGAAATCGAGTCGTTCTACGGTCCACAAGCCTCGTGGACTGAACCCGAAGTACCCATATGGAGGGACGGGGTAGGGGTCGCCACTGAAGGTGCCAGTTCGTTCGAGACGTCCTCAGGAACCACGTCTAAGATGTCGGCGTCGCGGCGCATCTGTACGACGCCCTGTAGTACCTACGGGTCGCAGTAGTCGCGGGAATGCACCAGTGAAAGACACCACACTTGCCGCACCCCTTCAGATGGTTGGAACGGTTCCACCCACGGCAAGGGGTCGGACTCAGACTGTAACAAAGACGATGAAAAAGGAAGAGACGGCGAGACCCCGACCGACTGTCAAGACGGAGAAAGCGTCTAGAGGAAGACCAACAATCTCTTACCGAAGTCACAGGAGTAGCGACGGACGCTGTGCAAAGCACGGCCCCGACACCTTGTCGACGCATGCGTGTGGGCCGCAGACTCGCGGGACGTGGGGGGGCTCTTGGTACCGCCGGCGTGGTACCACGTCAACAAACTCTTCCCGATACCGTTCCTACGACGGCCGTAACGGTACCTCCGGTAACGGAAACCATGTCACGTGTCCTTCGCACCTCGAATACACCCGGGGAAACGAGGCTCCCAAGAGAACCGTGAACTCCTGGTCCCAATGGGATGGTGGTTGAAAGATGAGTCGTCGAGTCTTCATCACTATACGGTACGGTATGACGTGAAACCCCATTGTGCACATCAACGTCCGTTTGGAGTGTCTAAGCAAAACAATGGACTTATAAACCAGTGGAAATAAGAGGACGATCCCGAAGGGTCCACACCGAGTCACCATTTCTTAGACGGACGGTTACGTCCTCTGTATTCTCTACGTCCACCAAGGTCGGGACCCAGCCCTTCTAGGGGACGTCCTCCTTTCCGTTGGGTGAGGTTATAAGAACGGACCCTTTAAGTGCCTGTCTCCTAGGACCACCCGATGTCAGGTGACTCAACGTCTCTCAGTCCGTGTGGCTCACATGTGTGTGTGTGGGCGGACGAGAGGAAAGGGATTTATACGAATTACTGTCTCACACCTTTCACAAAGAATGTAGTGGAACATTGAACTAAGTCTTGGATTCCTTTATTTGTCCGTCTGAAAATTATCCCGGTCAAATCCTGGACAACTCTCCTTCGACCTTTACTCAAATTGTCAGGTCCTCAAAAGGCAACTGGTGAAAAAAGAAAGATCGTGCATTGGTTCCGAAACTACACCACGACCACCTATGTCGACCGGCGTACGTCCTGTTGCGAGGGGACTACTGACGGGACCGGTTCGAGTAGTGACAGTTGTGTGGGCTGGACCACGACAAACACCCCCTCCGGAATCATCCGTTGCTCCGACACCTGGTCGACCACTCCCGAACCCGGACCAAGAGAAGGGTTGGAGTCGAGACCTGTCAATCCATACAATATAAGTATAGTATAAAGAGGAAAGTCCAGTTCAAGTTGTCTCGGAACCGACTGGTAAGATACCGGGTCTGTGGAGCCGAGTAACTACCGTAACAGGAATGGTTTAAACTATGGTAACTACTGTTCCATTTACACCTGTTATGTCCCGTTTCACCCTGGTTCTCCCCCTTACCGACAGGAAGTGTCCCCTCGTCTCCGAGATTCCCGTGTACCCAAGGGCTCGGAGGACAACGCCTCCCTCACCTTTCCGTCCCAGGTCTCTACTGACCCATAGGACAGAGACGAAGTCCACCCTCGACGCTAAAGATACTGGATGTAGTGTTCGTTTGGGTAGCAGAAGCACCCGTGACCGGTCTGGATGACACTGGATGCGTCAGATTTGCGGTTCCGACACCACCGACGGGAGTACTTCCGAATTACACCGAGAACGGACTATTGGTTTAGTGGCGAAGGGGGTTTCAGGGATAGGGACATAGTTCTTACACGAAATCTCATACACTCGTTGAACAGAAGTCACATCAAGTTTCCGTCTCACTCCCCCCCGAGACCCCAGACGTCGGGGAGGATTGGGGTGAGACAAGTCGGGTCGGAGGTGGACGTTCCTCCCGGATTAGTACAATGTCAGTGACGGGTGAGGGGTAGGGACGGGGTGGGGGTACGAGAAGGGGGAAGGATTAGGTCGTAGGGAGTGAGACGGATGTCTGAGCCAGAGTAATGTCGAAACTGGTTGCCAATCATCTAGGTTGTGGTCTCGAGACGATCAATCACACCAGTACCCCTGCAGGCTCGTAGCAGGGGGCGAGGTAATCTCTTCTCCGAACTCTCGGACGAGACCCAGAGTTACCGGGGAGAGGCATCCTATGTGTCGCAAGTCCAGACGTCCCGGTCCTATTGTGGGGGTGTGACACCGTCACATACCGGAGAAGAATTAACGACGATTAAGTTACTAGGGAAGGGGAAAAGGGGTCTCGGAGTCGCTCCGGTCTCACTACGCAATGTCTACTCACTCTCCCCAGGGGCGGAGGGTGTCTTCATTGTCCTCGACGCGACGTCACAACGTAACCCGAAGAGTCGGAGGTTCTGGAGGAGGGTGAAGGTCTTAGGTGTACATTGAAACGTACAAGGGGAAGGGCCCTCTTTTGGTTGACAGTCTTCCCCATGTACAACGGGGGAGGCGGAAGACGAGGGCTCGCCTAGGACCGAGGAATAGGAGGAGATGTCACGGACCATCTGTTCACGATGCAACTTCTTATGTCTGGAACAATTCTGAACAGGACATCGAACCATAATGTCTACACGATAATCACGTTATTCCACTTCCGACAGACGGGTCTCTTTATGTATTAAATATACTCTTTTATTTAAAGTATTCATTTAACGGAAAATCCAGAACCCTCAGTAAACTGTTTCCTAAGTTTTGATTTTAGGATGTCGTGTGATATTGATCTCAAAGATCCCATGTACCGTGTTTCCCTTTGCCCCTAACTGTCACGACTCCTTAGTCCACCTTTAGACGCGAACAGGGCTCTTACTCTAGTGGAAGGGGTGTCCCACGTTCTTATCTTGAAATTTAAGCCGGACATGGAAACGTCCAGTCCTTAAAAGATTTCACTGAGTTTCATCTCGACCCCGGGACCCTTCATTTACTTCTTCGAAAATTATAATGTCGAGTTAATACATTTTATGACATGTGACATTTTCCGGATCTTTTGATCTCGAAGTTCAGTATAAAATTTTTTCGGTAATTCGAATTAACTTTTTGGTTCATATCTCATGTTTTGACGGTGTATCCGGTGCCGCTTGGGCACCGCAGCCCTCGGGTTCAGGAGACGTCGGTGCCAGCCACCTTTGCAGGACAACTGGACGACACACCTGTGTCGGACAAGACGGACTCCACCCCACCCCCGAGGTAAACCCGGGGAACAGTGAACCCATAACTTGACCTTGTCCGACGTCTCCTTGCTCGCCCGTACTTCCTAAGTCAACCTGTAGAGGCGATTGGGGGTCGAAAGTCGGAGACCCATAACCATGAAGGATCCTCGACGAAGCCCAAGAACATTCAAGTGAACACTTTGTGAGGTGCCATCCGGGACTGTCGAACTAGATTACCACCGCCAAGGAGATCGGGAGAGTCCATGATGCCAGACGTCTCTCTTTTTTCTACCATTCACTTCAAAGTGTCGAGTCCAAATAGGTGGATTTCGACGTCTTTGACTTCAGTTCGAATTGGGAAGTCTCCTGTTCTGTGGTTTATGATCCTTTGGACACTTACCTGAACCATCCTTTTAGGTCTGAGATGTCCATCTTCTCGGTTCAGTAAGAAGAGGTTCCAGAATTGACTCGAGACCCTTTTGCAAAAGACGACTGTTTACCATCTTGTCCTTTGTCTTATGGAGAATAAAGTGACACACGACATCTGCTCGGTAAGTCGACCGGAAGAGAGTACTAGGGACGACTTGTCTTGTGTGTAGTCATAGTCTGTTATACTGGCTTGTCGATTTTGAGTCGTTGTCCTTTCGTCGGTTGATTTCCCTCCACTTTTTTATTTATTTCCCTCCACTTTCGTGTACCAGACTGGTTCCTACCTTAATAAGGATTGCGTGTCGATCCGTCCCCGTATTGGTTCAATCAGAAGTGTAACAACATGATCTACTGTCCCTTCGTGACTCCAGGGACTCACGTGATTGTGAGGAACACGTTTTTGTTCACACAGGGATTGATCAGGTCTTCCGGTACAAATCCATTTTGATGAGGTCGGCCCCTCCTGTCCTTCATCGTACGTTCCCCCGTTTAAGTTGGTTCGTCTTCTCCCTGATCATCGACTCGATTGTGGGGGTCTTGCCCGAATCTCGGAACGACAGACTATATCACGGCTACCGGTGTGTACGACAACTCAAGATTTAATTTTGGACACGAGGAGCCCCTGAAGGGACCTCCAGGTCACCAATCCTAAGACGTGAAGGTGACGCCCCCCACCCCCACCCTCCACCCAAGTTAGAGATCGACCTCTTGACTCTAAGGTGTTCGTCGTACTACACCGGTTTTTCCTTTTTTCAGACAAGGAGTCAGTGTGAATTGATGTGAAGTTTTGAGTTACCGACGTACACCGAACACCAATGTCATGACCTGTCTCTACTATCTTATGAAGTCCGTCACGTCTTTTAAAGACGACCTGTCGTGACCTTATTTATTACACATCCTTCTTCGAATTTTGACTTATGTGTCGTCTTTTCCTGTCTGTCTTTGTGCCTGTCGACCTCACTTTTATTCGCTCCCTGCCGCGAGTGTGTGTGCTTAACCCTGAGGGGAGAACCTTTTGTGATCTCGTCATAAATAGTCGGTATTTTACAATGGAGACTGGATCATTAATATGACTCTTAGGTCGGATACCTTTAATGACCGTTTTCCTTTGTGAGGTCCCTACTTCTGCACGAGTGACGTTGTCACGAATGTCATCTTTTTTTGATGTATAACGGATTATGTCCCCTTATTAATCCATTGACTCTGTCACCCAATATTGTGTTAGAAAGTGACCGGTCCTTCTGACGTCGGTACACCCCTCTACATACTATATGTATAGTGACTTAAATTTTTCATGGTCTTGACATATATCTAAAATAAATGTTGGTACTCCTTTACGTGTTCCTTTTGAGTTGACTTTATATGGTTTCATTGACGAAAACACTATCATCACTTAATATTTTCTTAATGGAAGAAAAGGGGTAATGAACTAAAAGGACTTTATTTACATGAACGTCGGATGTCTTAGAAAGTTGGATTCATTAAAAGTGATACGTTTTCAGACCTGTGTCGTGTCACGGACTATGTTTCGTTCTCGAGTCCAAATATTTTGTTTCCGTCACTTTCTGGAGACTGGAGAGTAACCATAAATAGATATCTGAGTTTTTTATTGACACCTACCTTCCATTTAAACTGAACTTCACGAAAATAGGATTTTGACGAGACGATCTAAAGTCTAGTGTTTGAAGTCGACTGGTAAGATTAATTTCGGGGACCGGTGTCTCTTTTAGGAACTACAAATTGTTAAGTGTTATGGGATTACTCACCATGCCTCTTCCGTTACCGTTGGGTGAGGTCATGAGAACGGACCTTTTAGGGTACCTACCTCCTCGGACCACTCGACGTCAGGTACTCCAGCGATCCTCAGCCTGTGCTGACTCGCTGAAGTGAAAGTGAAAAGTGAAAGTACGTAACCTCTTCCTTTACCGTTGGGTGAGGTCACAAGAACGGACCTCTTAGGGTCCCTGCCCCCTCGGACCACCCGAGGGCAGATACCCCAGCGTGTCTCAACCTGTGCTGTCTTCGTCGAATCGTCGTCGTCGTTACTCATTATTGAAGTACCCCTCAGTGAGACGATCCTTCGGGTCCGTCGATTCCTGTCAGACACGTCGAAGTGTTATGAAGACTACTGAAAACAGTTATTCTCTGAATCACATCCTTCTCGACAGGCCGCCCTAAAACAAGAGAAGGTGCAATCGTAGAAGGAACCGATCTTCTAGAGGTCTTGTGTCTAGTTTTCTTGTTGCATACATGAGGAACGGGTCACCTTTTCGGATGACTCTCAGGGTGGATACCCGTTTGTCATCTTCTTAGACCTTATAACGTCCTGTCGTTTTTTGTAGTGGTTGTTTCTAGTCGTTTGACGAAAGTGTTTTTTCTACTTAACCTTTTAAAGGAAAAAATTCCCAAAAATTTTCAGAAGACACTTTTCCCATCTGAATCAAAAGTTTTACAAATCAATACCACTACGGAAAATGTTTAGAACAAGGTAGTTTTGTCTCGGTACCTATTAGTGTCAAACACCTTACAGAGTAGTGTCCTCTTAGGGTAACGTATCCTGTTCAAGAGAGATATAATTTGATGAGTAGGAAATTCTCCGGGGATGACGTTCCTCTAGGTTGGTCAGGTAAGACTTCCTCTAGTCGGGACCCTAAAGAAACCTTCCTTACTACGATTTCGACTTTGAGTTCATGAAACCGGTGGAGTACGCTTCTCAACTGAGTGACCTTTTCTGAGACTACGACCCTCCCTAACCCCCGTCCTCCTCTTCCCCTGCTGTCTCCTACTCTACCGACCTACCGTAATAACTGAGCTACCTGCACTCAGACTCACTTGAGGTCCTCAACCACTGTCTGTCCCTCCGGACAGCACGACTCTAAGTACCCCAGCGTTTCTCAGTCTGTACTGACTCACTGACTTGACTTGACTTCTACGTAAGTCTAACTGGTACTTTTCCGTATAATCGTTTATTGAAAAGTTCTTGTATAAGATGTATTGTCGTCGTTTCAAAGAAACCTTGACACACGACTCAGTCTTACCCGTATGGAATCCCGGGCCGAAATAAGTTTAATTCCAAAATTTTTCATAATAGGCTAAATCGATATGGTTTTTCAAAACGTAAACCATCCGACAAACCGTCGAACGGACCTCGGTAATCATTTGCCTTTGAAAATTGACGTAAACCGAAAGACCAATCTTAACTCCATTTTACAGTTCACTTACCATGAGGATTGAACTGACATTACGGTGGTGTTGTCAAAGGTGTATTGTAAAAACGTCGCAAAAAAGACAAATATTTCTGTTTCGTATTAGCATTTTTTATCCTAAAAGTATAAAGTATTGCATCCTTTTTTATAAAAAAATTTTTTGTAATTGAGGATGACGTATCTCTCTTAGTGTCAATTAAAAGATTCGTAGTACGGTCCGTAAAGAGATACAATAACAAATCAGCGAGTCAGTACAGGTTGACAAACGTTGGGGTACCTGACATCGGGCGGTCCACGGAGACAGGTACCTTAGAGGGTCCGTTCCTATGTCCTCACCCAACGGTAAAGGAGGATGTTCCATAGAAGGGCTGGGTTCCCAGCTTGGTCGTAGAAGACGTAACCGTCCACCTAAGAAATGTCGTGGTCTCTTCGGTATTTCGTGTGGTTTGTTTTTGTCTTTCGTAGATGTTAGAACATACGGTCCATTCACTTTTTGACTTCACTTCAGCGAGTCAGCATAGGCTGAGAAACGCTGGGGTACCTGACGTCGGATGATGTGAGGAGGCAGGTACCCTAAAAGGTCCGTTCTCATGACCTCACCCAACGGTAAAGGAAGAGGTCTCCTAGAAGGACTGGGTCCCTAGTTTGGGTCCAGAAGGTGTGACATCCGTCTGCGAAATGGTGGACATACGGTCCCTGACCCTATATTTTTACGTACAATGTTGGGCGTAAAATAAAAAAGGTCAGTCTCATAATAGAGACTGTAAAACCCGTCATTTTCGTAAAAAATAAAATACCGAAGTATACATAAATTATAAATTAGTTAATTATTTCCCACATAAATATCTTTGTGGATAAAAGACCTTGTAAAATCCAACGAAGGTTAAAAACGGTAAATAGATGTTGGGACTAATGTAGGGGTGTGGATATAGAAACACGTTGACACAGCATATTAACACATTCATAGGTTACTAGAGGAAATCCTCTTTAAAGATTCTAAAATAACTTTCCCTAAAGACCCAGTTTTCAAAATTTTAAAACTTGTATAAGGTTTAAATGGGAAGTCTTTTCAACATGATTGAAATGGAAGGGTGGTTTTAATGTGTTTATATAAAAAAAGGAGTGTCGGAATCGGTTTTCCCTCAATGGTAAGAGGGGATAAAAAGTTTAGATTTAAGAAAGAAAAAATTTTAAATAATAAAAAACCCCCTCTTTATAGTTATTGGAGTCTATATCTCTACTGTGGTGGGAATACCGTCTTTCTCTTCTTCTTGGTTTCTCGGAGAACTACTTTCACTTTCTCCTCTCACTTTTTCAACCGAATTTCGAGTTGTAAGTCTTTTGCTTCTAGTACCGTAGACCAGGGTAGTGAAGTACCGTGTATCTACCCCGTTGTCATCTTTGTCACCGACTGATAAAAAGACCCGAGATTTTAGTGACGTCTACCAATTGACGTCGGTACTTTAATTTTCTACGAATGAGGAACCTTCTTTTCAATACTGGTTGGATCTGTCGTATAATGTTTCGTCTCTGTAATAAAACAGTTGTTTCCAGGTAGATCAGTTCCGATACCAAAAAGGACACCAGTACATACCTACACTCTCAACCTGATATTTCTTTCGACCCACGGCTTCTTAACTACGAAAACTTGACACCACAACCTCTTCTGAGAACCCTCAGGGAACCTGACGTTCCTCTAGGTTGGTCAGGTAGGATTTCCTTTAGTCAGGACCCACAAGTGACCTTCCTGACTACAACTTCGACTTTGAGGTTATGAAACCGGTGGACTACGTTTCTCGACTGAGTAAACTTTTCTGGGACTACGACCCTTTCTACCTTCCGTCCTCCTCTTCCCCTACTCTACCAACCTACTGTAGTGGCTGAGTTACCTGTACCCAAACCCATTTGAGTCCTTCAACCACTACCTGTCCCTCCGGACCGCACGACGTCAGGTACCCTAGCGTTTCTCAGCCTGTACTGACTCGCTGTCTTGACTTGACGGGACCCAGAAACAACGTCACGTGCCCGAGGTCCGAATCAACGGGGAGCCGTACACCCTAGAATCAAGAGGCTGATCCGTAGCTTGGGTGTAGGGGACGTGACCTTCCACGTAAGAATTGGTGACCTGATGGTCTCTTCAGGGACTTTAGATGTAAAGTTAGCGTAAAGTGGTTAATCAGATTAGACTTTTGATTGGTACTAGAGGGAAGTAGTAGACCAATCCTAATATAAGACGTAGAACCACTACTGGACTGGGTGGTGTGTGTGTATTGTCCGACTTCTTGTCGACGGGAGGTTGGGGAGAATCAGAGGTTTGTGTTGAATGGACTGGAAGGAGAGCACCTCTAGAGTGTACAGTCAGCAGACTTTATAAGACCTTCCAGTCGTATCAGTAAAGGTATCCTCTACTGGAATTAGGGAAACAGGTCGTACAAAAGAGCTTCGAAGAACTTAAGTAGGTGTAGAGGAGAGGCTTGGTCGTACTTTACGAGATTCAGTCTGAATACGAACTACCGGAGGTCTTTTTCCCGGACCTTTCACCACAGTAGGTGTCAGGTCGGCGTCGGGTCCTTCTCCTTTCTGAACAAGAGTATCTCGAAGACTTAGAGAGAGACCGTCCCTCTCTTCGTTGTACATTCAGTGTGACACTTCTGTCCAGACTTCTCCTTCTTAGGTGCCCCGGCGTCGACGAGTAGTTCGTCTGACACCACTGGTCACTTGGCCCTAGTTCTCGGTCTCCTGTCTGGGAGGGTACTTCCTCATGCTGGAAGAGTGACAGATGACGACGTTGAACTACTGAGAAGAGTTTGACACAGAAATGGACCGTAAGAGGACGTCCCAGAGATAAGTCCCAGAGTGCCCAGATGTAGTATCGAATAAAAAACCTAGACACACGGGTCTCCGGCAATTCCGTTAGTCATCAGAAGTTACATAAAATGAGAAAGACAAAGGAACTGGTATAGACGAAAAAGACGAAATGTCTGACCCGGTACTTATTCGTCTCTTAGGGTAGTGGTCTCGACGAGTTTCTTTCGGACTGGGAGTCTTGTGATTACTTGTACACATATGTGAAAATTCTGTAAAAAATTTCTAACCAAACTATACCTGGTAAAAATTTCAGAAAATAACTTAAACAATGTTGTAACAAAGCAAAATACAAAACCACAAAACCGGCGTTCCGTACACCCTAAAATCTAGGAGGTGGTCCCTAGGTTGGGCTCGGGGACGTAACCTACCGGTTCCGGATTGGCGACTTGACGGTCCCTCCAAGGACACACATATGTAAATATGTATGTACATACATGTGTATATAGTGTGTGTGATATACACAGATTTCACAATCTTTACTAAAACGAATTCCCTAGTGAGTCACAGTCAATTTCTATCTTCGACATTGTCTACAGTCCCTTTCTTACCCACTGTTTTTCAGGGGAACACGAAATTTTTTGTAGTGTAAAAGAACCAGAAAAAAGTGTTTCGAAGGTAAAATAATGGGATAAGTTTAATTTTTTTTTAAAAAAAAGGTCACTAGTTATTCACTCATTCATACTACTCAGTTATGTTTCGGTGGTGGTAAATATATTTTTGAGAAATGAGATCATCATTGACCAGTCACTTTTTGACGTGTTTAATCAGAACCGTATCTCTGTCCCAATGATTATGGTACATACACAGACACTCACGAGTCAACGAGTTGACACGGTCTGAGAAACACTTGGGTCGGTCCGAGGAGACAGGTACCCTAAAGGGTCCGTTCTTAATGACCTCACTCAACGGTAAAAGAAGAGGTCCCCTAAAAGGGCTGGTTCCCTGACTTGGGCACAGAGGACACGAGGAACGTGACCGTCCGTCTAAGAAAGGGTGACACAGTGGACCCTTCTATTATGGTACATATCGTTTACTGCTTATGTTTATATATAAGAAACATACACTTCTACGACGGTCAATTGCCACGGTTGACGACCGACAGTTAGTTCTTGTTTCATTTTGGTTTTCCGGATTGTGGACTTCTCTACAGACTGTAAAGGGTTCCACCGTGTGTGCAGGTGTTCGATTCTTCGTGTCTTTTCTTACGAACCGGAAGGTTACAATTGACTACTTCTCTTTGACAATTGGGACCTTCGAGTCACCACACAAGTCTTCCGAGGATCCTTCTGAAGGGGTTCTCGTCGATCCGGTCGTGGTGAATGGTATTGAAGTCATAAGGACTCGTGTAAGACTATTGGTCGACCCACTTCCTGTTACGGTGAGCCCAACCACATCTGGGGTACCTACACGTTCTGCGAGTCGAAGGCGAAGAGGACTCGGGTGAGTTCCTGGACGTGTTGTATTTGTGTCGAATTGGTCCTCCCGTCCCGACTCGTGGACGAAGTTCCAGGGTTACCCGTTCTGTCAGAAGACTCCTGGTCCGAAGACTGTGTTGAGAGGTCGAAGTACTATAGTGTCCCGTTCTTACACCGGTGAGCTACACCGGAAGTATGAAGTCCGTACTAACAATCCTTACTGCCGTTCAGACCAATAAAGAGAGCGTTTCTTTCTTAGTTTTCAGTCTTAGACAGTAGTAGACGTCTTTAGTATGCCCGAGAAAGGTGACCACTATGTGTCCTGTCGGTGCCTCCGGGAAAGTCATGCCTAGGGGCTCTGCAGTTCGGAACATTGCTGAGGGACCAGATCAGGGGAAAGTGTAAATGAGGTCCGAGCCGGTATACCGACCGAAATCTTTTGCCCCGTATTCGTTTGTCCTCTTCTTTGAACCTTTTGCAACCGTGTTACACGGAAGAAAGAGAAAACGACGAAAACCTTGGGTCGATGGTACACTTCATCAGACTGCCGGGTCGGTTGTCGGGCATGGTTGTCTGTGTGTTCGTTGCAATAGAGTGTGGTGGGTCAGACCGGTGCTCTCCTGGTGTCAGTACACCCATCGGACGTTTTGGTCGTCTTACCGGGTCGCCTCGGGTAATCGGGTCGAGCCCACAGTTGAAGTGTAACAGTACCCGTTTATTTCACAACAAAATTTGGTGTTTCAAAAGTCCCACTAAAGAACACGTCGTTAACTATTCATCATTTTCTTAGTGCAGTCAGTGGACGCTCAATGGATTCTCCGGTGGTTCCTTCTTACTGGTGAATCTGCGGTTACCATTCCTGGTTGGTCCAGGGTACCAAAGGTAAAAGGGTTCCTGAACTCTGTCATATTTAAACAAAAAAATATTGTAAGATCTCTTTATTCCATACCTAATCCCTTTTTCCTCCGTGTCTCTAAATCTTAGTATTCATAATGATCCGAGATAAGACTGATGGTCAGTCACCGAAATTGGGAAATTGAAGTTATGACGGGGATTACACCTGATTGATGTTTTCGTTTAGAACTCTGAGACCCTACTTTTACTCTTCCTTTTAAAGTTCAGACTATCTATAGGAATTGAAATAAAAAACCGACGTGGAGCGTCGTGCACCCTAGAATCAGGGGAATGGTCCCTAACTTGGACGTGAGAGACACTATTTTCGTACCCAAGAATTGGTGAGCTGGTGGTTCTTTCAGGTCCTTTAGGAATTGAACTCTTTCTGGGAATGCACAGACTACGACCAGTACTAGAAGTCGCTAATACAGTCTTTGTCCTACCTTCAACAAAGAACGGTAAGTAAAAATTTAAAGTAAGTTAGCAAATAAGTAACTGTTTTATAAATGACTGGTGGATGATCATACACGGTTCATGGAAGAATGCATGGTCCATTCTTCCCGACTGCACCAGGGACAGGTTTATCTCCACGATAAGGAGATCCCGTCTGTTGTTGGGTTCTACTTTTACCTTTCAATGCTGTGCATGAGGTAACTTTTTGACTTAGGTTTTTATTCCCACCCAGGGAAAATTTAATCCCACCAGTCTCTTCTGGAGAGCCTCCTTCACTAAGTGTTCACCTCAGAAGGTCCACTTCTTCCTCGTCCGGCATGTTTCGTACCCCCGTCGTCCCCCTTTTGTGAGGTCGGTCTGTTTAGGTCAGAAGTGTCGTGGTAAAGAGACTTAACCTAAAGGAAAATGTTGGACTGAAGTTCCGGTCGTTTTGGTGTTTTGACCATAATGTCGGGGACGAGACCGGTCCCGTCACGATACTGCTACTCACGGTTACCCCCTTTAGTAACGAAACAGGGTTGAGACGAATCTACCCGAGATTCACCCTGTGTTTCCGTCGAAGGGTCCTTTTGTTTCATATGTTCATTTTAATGTGTCTGACGTCCCGTCCTGTTCACTCTGGGTCACCTCTAAGTATTAAGAAAAAAAAAAAAGGAGGGGAAGTTAGTAATTTAGAGCCTGTAGAAAAATACCGTTACTTTTGTAAAAGGGAAAGTACCGAAGCCACATAAAGTAGTCAGTTAAATTACCACAGTAGATGTCTGAGAGGACATCTACACCACGACCTAAAGGCTGACGTTCGGGATCGCTGGTGACGTTATGGTCGGAAGAGAGTAATCTGCTGTCTCCACCCGTAGACATTGAAGTGATGATACTCTCTGCTGAGTCCATATCATGCCCGATGTATTTTTTACAGACGAGTCCACAGGAAATTTATAATTGGAGTAGTCGACAGTGGACCGGACTTTGAACTAGCAGTCTGTAGTCTTTCGTCAAAGACATGTACAGGTCGTCTACGGTACTTCTTAGACAGGATTGTCTTTTTGATTTAGTTATGGTGTGGGTGGACTATAATAGTTTACCATTGGTAAATCTAGAATGTCAAGTTCGCCGAAGGATAGTAGGACGAAATTTTAACCCACTTTGACAGGTTTGAGTGTCTTGACTAGTGAAAATTCTAGACACGAGAAATGTCATGTGACTAAATTAGACTTTTTCGTTCTTAGGTTGGTCCCTATTCGCAGAGGGAGAGATGGAAAGACACTTATCTCACGATATGTTGTAGGGTCGGTCTTTTGTCAGTAGAGACTACTCCTCAGTTAGACGACCGGCCTTCTGCTCTGTTCGATCCGGAAAGGACAAATGGAAGAAGAGTAGCCATTCCAGTTCCCTAAGGTCGACAAACGGGACTAGACGGCGTATGTCAAGGTCCTCTAACAGTTTCAAACATCAATTATGGTCCCGAGGCAAAAGGTAGTCCACCTCTTGACTGACTTCATCGACGAAAGGTCTTAGAAGGTAGAAACTGAGGTTCAGTAGTTTATGAAGTATATTTGTCAGGAACTTTTTACACCTAGCCTGTAATGATCATGCGACCCCTCCCTATATTTTCCCTTTTCAATCAAGATCCGTAAAACCATCCAGTAAACAAAAGGAACTTATTATCGTTGAAAAACTGTTCATGAAACGTGAATTTCCATTTTATGAACAGAGGGAATGTCCCACCTATCCCATACACGGTTCACGGTTGTGTCGTGAATCGGGCATAGTTCACTGGGTCTGATAATGTAGTATACGTTTCGTCGTATGTGAGACATTTATCCGTATAAATACTTACTTCTGTCACCCGTGCCGATCCTCTCCACTGACAATTGTCTGATCTCCTTTCGACTCCTCCTTTTGTCTCATGGTTGGTGGGAAATTTGTCCGGAGTCCAGTCTTCTCTTGCGAAAGACAATTTGAAAGGAAAAGGTCCCTTATTTGTGATCTGTCGAGAGTTCCACCAGATTGTACAGAAAAAGATTAGGGTCCACGAAAAATGTCTACGACTACCTATTTCCTGTTCACCAAATCGAAGAGGCACGGACAAAAAGGGATCATATTAGGTCGTTGAACAAATGTTCAGAAGGTCCTTCTTATGAATAATATATTATTTTCCAAAGGTTTTTGGACGTAAAACGTTGACCATTTTTATGGTTTGTGATTAGTTAAGATTTGTGTGAGGGATAAAAAATTGTATACCAAGTAAATTTATTGACGAAAGGGTCGAAACAAAACTTATGTACATTTTAGAGACTCCTGATCACTGCTTTGTCTTATAGTTAGAGTTCACTCTTCAACCGAAAGATTGAATTTTCTGGTTCGTTAGGGACCCTGCTTTCCTTAGACTTTGTCCCTTCATCGATACATTGCACGATATTATTTATAGACTAGACATAGAATAAGGACGTTGTGGTAAGGAATCTATTGTAGATTCGTCTCTTAGTCAAGAATTTCCGGGGTAATAAGGAGCAAGTTTGAGGTTCATTGACGTAGATCGACGATCTATCGTCTGTCGTTATTAGAAAGACAATTAGGAGTTTCGTCGGGGAATGGAAGGACCAAAGTGGACATATGGCAGGATTATCGTGACACGAGGTTATTTCTAGACCAAGGTGCCTTGGTCCATGTGTCTAAGTATTTTGTATGAAGTTAAACGGTTTACATGGAGGATAAAAAGTTTCACAAAATATTTTTAGTGGGTAAACAAGTAACATAGACGGTTTATTTCCCACTGAATGAACGCGTCCTCTTTGTGCTCTCGTGTCTTCCCTTCGGACGGAGACGACCACGAGTACGTCGGTCCTCAGGTAGACCAGGACGACCAGTGACAAGACTGGGACAACAGTCACCGAGTCGGTGAAAGGTCCCGATTGACCTACCGTCTCGGATGTCAAGTACGCCGATTCCTGCACCCAGTGTCAAAAGTTGAAAACGAGTAAGAGAAATGTACAGTGCAAAAAGTTGAAAACGAGTAAGAGAATATAGCACCGTATTTAATAATGTAGTGTATAATCGTCGGGTACTTGTTGGTTGACCCCTGAGATTGTGAGTCTTAATTACTGGACTAGTCTTTATTTGAGATCAATGACTTAAAATGATACATGTTCCGTTTCACTTTCGTAATCAGCGAGTCAGCACAGACTGAGACGTTGGGGTACCAGACTTCGGACGATCCGAAGAGACAGGTGCCTTAAGAGGTCCGTTCTTGTGACCTCACCCGTCGGTAAGGGAGGAGGTCCCCTAGCTTACACCTAGAGGACGTAACGTCCGCCTAAGAAATGGCAGACTTGGTGGTCCCTTCAGGGTTCAGTTGATGATTACTTGCAGTACGTGAAAGGAGTTAAACAATAATTTTTTAGTTACGGGGAAATTACAGATAGTTTTAATGTTAGGTAAATAGGATGTTAGAACGTTAGAGCAAAGACCCTTATATAGGGTGTCTACATTACTGTTAGTTTATTTTACTAAAGACATTGTAATAGTGACGAGACAATAGACCCTGTCATTTTCTGACCTTTGGTCGGTTCTTAGGTATATGTCCTTTGGCCATGCCTTTCTGGGCCCTGTGTGAGAATCGATTCTGTCTGTTCACGTCTAGTCGTACAGATCTCACGATGGACGACTGTACCGCCACCTTCGTCACTCCATTCTTATTTATCTTAGGATAGACGAACAAAAGTGTCTTTCTTTGTGACCTTGCTCTGAGCTCTGTCACCACTGGGTGTCTTCCGTTCAGACCCCTTTCCTCCACCTGTTTCGACACCTGACGCTCACTCTACGGTATTACCGACAATTTAGGAAAAGCGGTAAAACTAAAGACGTTGTACACATTTGTCATGGGTAAGTCTTTTGGTTTGACACAAATTTTACTTTGTTATGTCACTGAAATTCTTGACGGAACAACGGAGTATATGGAAGTAAAACATGAGACTACGCGCGCAGACGCACGTGCGCGCGCGCGTGTGTGTGTGTGTGTGTCAATTTGTTGTTCCACTAGGTCGTAGTTAAATTAGTAATATGTCTGTCTGTCTTTGTGGCCCTATACGTTAGTCCACTCGTACCCACACCTATATGGAGGAACGAAGATTCTTTTCTTTATGTTTTCCAATTTCGGACCTTTCTTTTTAGTACTCAGTGCATAAAATCGACTGATAGAAACCCAGGATGAAGAAAACCAATAATGTAAAACGTAGAGTTGTGTCCCTCCTTCCTTTCGTCGATGGCCTCGTCGTGGTTAAGGGAGTCTGAGCCTCACTTAGCGAAGAGAGAAGTTTGTCCACTGGGACCTTGAGTTAAAGGGTTGTCACCGGAGAGATTCATTTCTGTTTCCTTACTTTTGTTTATTCCTCCAAGGCACCAGTTTTCCTTTGCGACTTGAGGGTGTGTGCAAATACCTGTAAAAGAGTGAGTAAATTTTGTTACCTGGCGTAGGTTCCAACGAAGTAAAGGGGGATGGGACATTGAGAGTAAGAAGGCTAGGGTCTGTATCATTTTTTGTTGTGTTTTTCCAATAATTGTAAATGACACGTAATATGATACATGGTCTGTGAAGTGTATGTCTTTTACAAGAGTGCATAAAAAGTTCACCCTATTCATTGTAGTAAGGTCAAAATGTCCTCGTTTTTATCTAAGACTCTGTAATTTGCTACACGGGTCCTAGGGCCACGGAAATTTACTGTCAGAAAGACGAGGACTTTAGGTTCCAGAAACGTTACAGTACAGGGATGACATTCTTTGACCGAGTCACCTACCCGGAAAAACGGAACAGTATAATGATAACAAACAATTCTAAGAATTTTTTTTTGTTGTTGTTTTTTTTGGGAGGTTTTAGCTTTTTTCCTGGAAAAGTTTCTGTGTGTTTTCATTTTTTTGTCTCTCTCTCTCTTATGTGGAGAGGGTATTGGTAGTAGACTAAATTTGTTAGTAGTGGGTACCGGTTAGGACGAATTGGATTTGAGGGGAGTGGTATTGGGATCGGGGGAAGTGACTTTAAAAAGGTTCGTAGTATAGTAAGTCTGTGAAGTGTCAAAGGATTTTCTATTCCTAAGGACGACTGTATATTCTTTCAGACGTTATGGTGATAGTGTTGAATTTTTTACGTTATTATGGTTAAGGAATCATCGTTCATGAGTCACAAGTATAAAGGGGTTTACGCGTATACACTCAAAGAATGTATAGAGGATAACCTAACCAAAAGTTCTACGCCGGGTAACTATGACACCTAGGGATTCTAAGGAATTCTCCAGACGTTTCAGTTTTAATAAAAGTATTGTTATACTTCCGCTATGAACAGAAAAATTTCATACAACTATAAACGTAACTACCATGTTTTCGTTACTCGAAGGGAACACCGAGTTGACCATTTCTTAGGTGGACGTTGCGTCCTTTGGACCCAAGTTGGGGACCCGACCCTTCTGAGGGATCTCTTCCCTTTATGGGTGAGGTCATAAGACTGGACCTTTTAAGGTACCTGATATATCAGGTACCACAGCGTTTCTCAGTCTGTCCTGACTCGCTGAAAGTGAAAGCGTTCTCGTTACTTTCCGCCTTGACGACCACAGAACCACACTGAGCCCTGAGTACCTTGGGTCGAACGATCAATAGCCGCAAGAAGTGATGGTCTCTGAATCTCATTCTCTTCTTGCGGTCAACGTGAGCTCTTGCGGGAATTATTTCGTCACTTGTAATAATCGACATAATTCGTGCCTCGGACCTCATGTGCAGGAGGATTGTAGGACACATTTCTTGCTCTTCATGTGTTCTTCGTGAAGGCGTCTGACCCCAGACTACACCCGGAACTCCGTTTTGTGACCACTGACAAAAGTCGAAATTCGACTTGGTCGGTGGAAAACAGTAGTTTAGAGTAAAAATGAATTTTCTTACTGACCGTCTGTTTGGTACTAATACGTCTAAACTCATGAGACTGGTAAAGACGTTTTTATTTGCTTCACTCGGACAGTAAAGCTCCTCTGTGTTGGGTTACTAACGACGGTAACGACGGTTTCTATTTTCGACTCAAAAGGTCGTTCTTAGTCCAAAGATCTTTTACAAATGGACGGTGGTGCTCGTACTGTCGAAGGTTTATGGAAACACTATCCTGACCGTCACTAAAATTTCCTACGTAAAAAAACATACAATATTACTTTACCCAGTTTAAGATCTCATTCTAAGAAGATTTACGTTTTACCTGGTACCTCGGATTGCGTAGTGTCATTCCCTTCAAGTCTAAGACATAACGGCGACTGTACCGATATTGGACTGAAAGTCTAAGGAATACCGATAATTAGAGGTCCTTCGGTAGTGAATGTTTTAAAACCACATCAATAGTTGTTACTTATAGATGTCAATAGGTTTTTTCGTAATTTTGTGAAAGGAGAAAAGGTTCACACATGGACACTCTGGAGTAAAAAAAGTGTCAATATGGTTTTGGGTGTTTGTGAGGTTTGACTGATGTAATTCGTCTACACTCCCATACAAAAGATAATCCGGTTTGTGACTTCTCTAAACGTTTTACACTTTGTTATGGTGAGAAGAGTGATTAAAAAGAAAAAGTGATTAAATAAAAACAAAACTTTTTATAACAACACAAAGTATTTGTACAATAAATACAATCGTATTGTCCAAATAATAGTAAAAATTCTCTTAAATGATAAAAAAGTTAAAGAGTCAAAATTAAAGATTGTCACTTATACTTTCTCTATATGAGGTCACTTTGTTTTTCGACAAAACTCTAAGAGTTATTAAAAATCCTCATATGGTCCCAGAACTCTGGTTTTTCAAACTAGTAACGACAAGACAACCTTGACTGTTGATGTGAAATTCCACTCATTATTTAGAGGTAGGTCTCTATTAGTCACTCAGGTCAAACAGTGAACCAATCATATATGACTGTGACTGAAATTCAAGAGAGTAATGAAAGTCAGTATTGATTGGGTTGATTGTTCCAGTACGAAAGATGAGAGACCTCTGGTAAGGTTGCCTGTTCACCGTACCGTCTGTTCAGGTACGGAGGCTCAGAAGGACCTGATTGTGTATTATGTCGTAAGAAACAGGAGTACTCGAGAAAGAAAAGGGGGATCTTTCTGTTGTGAAAATAACAATAGATAAATTGAAAATAACCCTCATGTCGACGAAATGTTACGACACAATCAAGGATACATATCATTTCAGTTAGTCAATATACATGTGTGTATGGGGAGAAAAAACCCTAGAGGAAGGACAAATCCCGAAAGGTCCACCGAGTCTGTCAGTTCTTAGACGGACGTTACGTTCTCCGGGTCCAAGGTAGAGACCCAACCCTGTTAGGAGACCTCTTCCTTTACCGTTAGGTGAGGTCATAACAACGGACCTCTTAGGGTTCCTGTCTCCTTGGACTGCCCGATGTCGGACACCCCAGCGTTTCTCAGCCCGTGCTGACTCGCTGATTGGGAAGTGAAGTGAATCCAGTGGTGTCTCGTGCCTCATCCCAAGAGAGTCGATGTGTCATCCAAGAGTGACTGGTAAAAATAACTGATCGACTGTATGAATTATGAAAAGGGAATATAAAACCCCGATATATTAAAAATTGATGACAAAATATGTTCAAGCATAAAAAAACTCGTACTTTTTTAATACACACGAAAGAAGAGAGAGTTCACGTGGACAGTCCGTAATTGTGTCAGTGAGAGAGAAAGTAACTGATCACAAGTTTAGTATTAAAAGAGTAGGAAAATGGAAGTTGCCGAGATACCTCTCTGTCAAGTGTATTGTATGTTAAGTGAATAGACTTCACGTGTCGACTCACCAATAGACATCTAGGTTTTTATACACGTTGACAGTGGTGTCAGAAAAAAAAAAAAACCGGTATATAGTACACCGAACACCCTAAGAGTCAAGGGGTTAGTCCCTGACTTGGGTCAACGTCGTCACTTTCGGGCTTTAGGTTTGGTGGTCCGATGGTCCTTTGAGGGATGGTGTCAGTTAGAATCTTTTAGAAGAGGTAGAGTTCTTCTTTCGGGCATGGGACCTTGAGAGCGGAGGACGGGTGGTTGGGGACGATGACGATTTCGTGGCCGGGATTTGGTGATGATTCGACGAAAGACGAGAATGTCTAAAGGGATCAGACCTGTGAAGTACACTGACCTTAGAAGATTATGCACCAGAAGACACTGACGGAAGGTGAGTCGTATTATAAAATTTCCAAGCAAGTGTAACGCGGTACATAGTCATTAAACTAAGGAAAAATGATCGTTCATTATAAGGTGACGCACTTACAGTGTAAAACAAATAAACTGTCGACTACCTGTCGACGTGATAAAAGTGGAAAACAGGTAATACTTATTACGATGTTTGTAAACAAATATCGAGAATATTTGTAAACAAATATTCAAAAAAATGTACCTGTCTACGAAAGTAAAGAGATACACACACATACGTTTACCTTGGTGACCCAGTGTCCTGTTGAGAAATAAATAAAGTCTTTACCGGTCAAAGGGTGGAACAGACATGTCGAAGTGTTAGGGTCGTTACTCCCAAGGTTAAAGAGGTGTCGGAACGGTTGTGAATGATAGGCTGAGACTAAGATCGATAGGGTCCGTACTTCTCCATAGACTGTGCCAAAAAACAAAACAAAACAAAACAAAAAGGTGACGTGACCCAGAGGTGACTCCGTGTGTCCCCGAAGAGATCAACCCCACGCTCCCGAATCGGCGGGGTACCGTGCACCCTAGAATCATGGGACTGGTCCCTAACTTGGGTGCAGGGGACGTAACCTTCCACCTAAGAATTGGTGACCTGGTACAGTGTCTTCGGGGACTGTACCAAAAACTAGACACAAAAAGGTTACTGATTACTACAGTTCGTAGAAAAGTACATGAATAACCGATAAACATATAGAAGGAACTTCTTTACAGATAAGTTTAGGAAACGGTAAATTTTTGACTAAAATTTACGGTCTGTCCCACACCTCTTTTCCCTCGGAAGGATGTGACAACCATCTTTAAATTTAACCATGTCGGTGATACCTTTTGTCATACCTCCAAGGAATTTGTCTCAATGGTACACTAGGTCGTTAGGATGAGGAGCCATATATAGACCTCTTTTGAGATTAGGTTTTTTAATGTGTGTGGAGATACAAGTGTCACCGTGTTAAATGTTATCGGTTCTGTATCTTCGGTGAATTTACAGGTGACTGTCTACTTACCCATTTCCTCTATGTCATATATGTATGTTACCTTATGATAGGTCGTTATTTTTCTTACTTTATTAGAGTAGACGTCGTTGTACCTACATCTCTAGTAGTATGATTCATTCAGTCTGAATGAATCCGTTTATAGTATGTTATTTCTGTTTATAGCGTATCCTCTTTCTGTTCATAGTATACTGTTGTGTCTACGTTAGATGTTTTAATATGTTTACTTAAATAAATATTTTGTCTTTGTCTAAGTGTCTGTATCCGTTGTTTGAATGACAATACCCTCAAACCGTAATGGTCCATGTTCAATGATGTATATTCTGTCTATTTGTTCCAGGATGACATATCATCTCCCTTGATATAAGTTATAAGAATTTTGTTTGATATTACCTTTTCTTATGCTCTTTCTTATATACATGTTGACTTAGTACAACAATATGTGGTCTTTGACATATCTTGTGACATTTAACATAAATTTTGTTAAATTTTTTTTTGACCTAATAAACGTAATAATTCAAGAGATATATAAGACTATGGTGTGACAATGGTCTGTGTACTTAACAAATGTAGTAGAGGACAGGACCCCCGACAGAAGAGTGGAAGGCCTATTACGAACCACTCGGATTTTCGAAAGCATTGAAACTGTTTCATGTCAAATTGGATTAAAAAGAAAACAAAGAATCCGAAAACCACAGCGTTAATTTTGGATGACGGTCTAGGTTCCACTCCTTCGAAATTTTGATACAAAAGAAGATTTTCAAAATATAGAAAATCGAGAATTGTAAATCCAGAAATTAGGTGACTCAATTAAAAACATATGCCATACTCCCTCTCCATGGTCCTTGAGAATTTTCAGATAATTAAAAAATATGACAAGGTCTAATCATTGTAAAATAGGGTTAATTGCTGTTACTTTACTTTTCTCCTTCATTGTCCGGGAGTCAAAGACTTATTCAGTCCTTGATCCTCCCTTAACGAAAATTTATGGAAAGTCCGATTGTCGACTACTGTGAAGAAAAGATATCCGGGATCCCACCTCCCCGTTTTTCGTCACCATTATTGACTGAACCTCAAGTCTCAATATAAAAAAAGGTTCCACGTGAATTAGATGATTCGAAATTTTGTACGAAACCGATGAGATAATATGGGTTTATATAGAATTCACTTAGGACTAAGAATTTGTAAAAATTTTGTTTCGTTCTGTTCTTCCGGGAATATAGTAAGTCCTTGACTAAAGGTCGAGTCAAACTGTTTTGTACTGAGAGAGTTAGAGAGAGAGAGAGAGAGAGATATATATATATATATTATTTACTTACTGACGGAAATTTTCTTTGTAATTTTTGACCGTGCCGAAGTAGGTGTTTTATTCTTGATAGAGATTAGAAAGACTCCAAGAGATTTTCTGTACCTACGGTCCCTTGTGTCGAAAATATCATCGCTCATATGATGATGATGTCTTTTTCATTTAAATTTGGTCGTCATTACCCTGGCACCGGAGTGAAACATATATATTTCCGAAGTTGTTGTTGCAGTAGTAATGGTGAGGGTAGGGGTGTGACTTTACCCCAGTTCCATTGATGGGATTAGTCCAGGTACCTGTCTGTAAAACCTCTTCTCGGTTTACAATATGTTTGGATGTTTGGTCTTTACTTGTAGGAACGACGTAAATCGTACGCACAGGACAAAGTCCCTTCTAGTTTATGGTTCCGTATGTCTCATGAGTGCCCTCTATCAAAGACCTACTCCAGTACCCGTTGTACCTGCTCCAAGAACAGAAGTACGTCTGTGAAGACTTTAAAAAACGAGAGGAGTAGAAGATCTTCTAGTTTTAGATACCGACGTAGGTCATTCCGGACTTAGTTGGGGAAGGTCCTAAAGTCCCGACCCTGGACCCCACGTTGGCGTCGTGACTACGGACAAGGTTAGTGGTCGTGTTCGAGGGCTCCGAAGAATCAAAAGTCCGAACCCTCGTCGAAGGACTTTCCCAGTTTGTTTGCTTCTGACCCTTGTGGGTCGTCTGTGTTCCGTGTCTCGTTCCGGTAGAATTTGGTGCCAAAAGTCGAGGTCAGAACGTTGGCGTTTCTACTGTTCGTGTCCAGATTGCGGAAATGTTTCGTCTCACTCGTTTTTCTGGTCTCATGGCACGGTCACAAACGACTTTTTGTCTCATTTTTAGGATGACGCCCTTAGGATTTCTCGGACTACTCTAGTTAGAAGAGAAAGCATTAAGAGTGTTGGATTCTTTTGGGTGATTGTGATCCTTTTCCAGACTAATAGTGTCGAGTCGACTCAAGACTATTCATTTGATATGAAATTTAGTTGTATGTAAAGTTTTTCTGTACAAACTAAACCTGAGGTCTCTCTTTTCTTAGGAGAGGTTGTACTTTAAGGATGGCAACTCTTTACATTTTGTCCTCTGTTTTCTTTTCGGTTTTGTTTAGATTCGGGGTTTGAACTCTTGCAATTCTACTTTTACCCGTACTGATTTCACTTCGTACTCTGTCAGTTTATACCCTTGTTTAAACGGAAACCAAAACAAGATCTGTAGGAGTCCGTTTTTTACTTCATCTCCGGTTGTCTTAAGACTTTTGTGTTCTCGGAATGTCTGGATTTATTTTTTTCTTGATAAGTTGCCTGTACTGCGTTCCACCTTTTGTAAGGAAAGAAGGGCACTATTCGTGACGCAGGTTAGGACCGAAGACACACTCTGTCGTTCCCACGCTCACAGACACAAAACGAAGAGGTGCGGGGATGTAGGACTCTGACATAGCAATTATTTTGGACACACTTTATACAAATACGTGAAATCAAAGACGACTGCCGTACACAAAAGAATTCTTTAACGGGAAGAGTCGGAAAACAGGTGTATTACTTTACTTGTCTTTTTCCTAGACATACGACCGCAATTGCGTTCTCTCCTCGTCCCGAAAATCGGAATTCTTTGGACCAAAACTTTGGACCAAAAGATGGAGATCTTGACGGAAGGGACGAGGGTTGAACTACTTTTTGAGTAGTTCGTGGTGTGTGTCACCTCAGGAACTGACGTTTTCGACACAGACAACTCCTTCTGACTGTTACCTCCAATCTTCGTTACTTTTCACGCGAAGTCAAGTTCCCCTAGTTCCTCCACTTCGTCCGTGTTTGTATGAATTCTTTTGCAGATCTTCCTAAACTTTCTTGACGTGTGTCATCAATTGAGACCCCTAACCCCTCTTGTTCCTGAAGACGAAACTTGAACCGTCTTACACGACATGATAAACTTATAGAAATAAATTCTAAAGGTCAATGTTGTCCTTTTACATTGTCAACAAAGTAAAAGTCGAGAAGGATTTTGTGATTCATTCTCATTAAAAATTTCTTCCGTATGCAAGTATTTTTCACTTTATCCTCTTCTATTGCCTTTATCTTTTTCATCCGTTTGGTCCAGTTGTCTCGAATCCTCGACGGTTCTCGGCTCGGGGACCCATCCTCGAACCCCTACGAGCCCATCTTGTAGTCTTCCGTCTCCCAGTTAAGTGACGTTCCGACACGGTCTACGCCAATCTTGGGATCCTTCCCTCCGGATAGAAGATCCCTCCAAACCGGTCTCCGAAGACACAGACTCTTGTGTCGGGTCGGACTGCTCCACCGACACCTTTAAGATATGCTCTTTATACTCTGAAAGGGAACGGGAGGGGAGGATTTCCTTCTGAGGTCCGCACCCGTCAGTTCGAGTCTGGACATGGGGTCGGGGGGACCCAGTCCTCTGTCCTCCTCAGGGGAAACCCCTTTTTGCTGGGTGTACTCTCTTTTCTAGGTGTCGCCGGACGGTCGTTGGTTCGGGGAGTGGTGTCAGAGGTTAACCGAAAAATCACAAAAGAGAATTTGTCCTCGTCTTTTTGTTCCCCGCGGAAGGGAACTTGTTTGAGGGTCGTACGCTCAATGTAGGTTTGTTCGGTCGTCCATCTCTCCTTGAACCCCTTTTGTTCCCTCTTGTGTCCTCTCTCTTCTTTTTGACTTTTCCTTTGTCCCTGTAAGAGATGTTTCCACAAAAATTTTTTACCGTAGACACTTTGTCTTGTCCTACGATATTTTTTTCTTCTTTTTGACGCGTTTGTTTTTCTAAAGAATCTTTAATTTTTACATTGTCTTTATTTTTAAGTATTCCACCCTCTATGTTGACTCTTTTAGAAACTCTTTCGTCTGACTACTTTTGTTTTCACTGTCTTTTGACATTCTTTTAATCTCGGAATAGGTCTTCCAGGTCACGGATTTATGGGTCTCAGGATGGTTCTGCCTTTTGTCTTTTCTTGATATTTCCTTTAATAGTTTATCATTGTGTCCTTTTACAGAGGTTGTGCTTTAGTGGTCATCAGACGAATTTTCTCGATGGACTATGGGTCTGAGATACTTCTATGTCACGACACTTTAAAGTCTGATGACTCTTTTTTTGGTAGTAGGAATACTCGTGGATTACTCTTTTCTTTTTCTCCAGTATACAATGTTTCCTGACCCTTAATCTAGTCTCACCGATAAAACCGTCCTTGTGAATCTACAATCGTCTCCTACCTGTTACTAGAGTGTTGAGATTCCTTTTACTAAAACATGGATTTCAAAAGATGAGTCGGTTTAGTCGTTTAGTTACAATTCTCATGTCAATCTGTGACAGTTTACAGAGGGGTTTGAAAAAGGGAGACTTCAGAATTATTTCTTCGACTACTCTGTAAAAAGTCGTTTTACTTCCGCATGTGACTTTTCCTGCTAGGTCCTTTGTCTCCCAGGTTGTGTCCTCTCTACACTTTCCTTAAGGGTCCCACTGCCCTTTCCTTTACCGTCCCTCGACGTTCCGTCGTCCGGCCCTTGTGTCGGCTCCCCTCTCAGGTGTCTTGGTAATTCGATCATGCAGGGACCGCACCCGGTCACCTAATCCTCCAAATGAGAGTCAGTGTCAGACTCAAATTTAATTGTCCGAGTTTCTTTTGTTTCGTTCGGTTTTATTTTTACCTGTGCGAATTATTTGTTCTCCTTTTTTTACCTGTTCTTTGCATTAGTAGTGTATACTCCGAGTCGATACTTGTGATAAATATCAGTATGCTACATTTATAATTTGACTTTTAACACTATATTTTGTATGCTCCTCCAACACCCCTCTCAGGAACCACACACACACAACGCCCCTCTCCGAAACCCAGACACACACCCCCCCCACACACACACACAACCCTCGATACTCCCCTCCTAAGTATACACACACACACACACCCCCCCACAACCCTCGATACTCCCCTCCTAAGTACTATCGTTTGGATTAGGAATAAAAGGTATTAAACTTTATCTATTTTGGTTTTTGACTTTTTTTTTTTTTTTTCCGTCATTTGTTGTCTCATGATTTTTAGACCTTCGTTTGTAATCTTCTTTGTCTGTTTCGACTTTCACTAATCGAGGTTCCTGCCGACTCTGTGATGTTCGGAACTTCTTGACTGAATTTTAGTATGTGTAAAGACTGGAACTATTTTTATTTTTACTTTACGTTTTATTTTTGTCAGACTGAAAATATACTTCCGGCCATAAAAGAAAAAAAGAAAAACTTCCGGTCACAATTAATCACTTCGGTGTACCCTACATCCCGTTCAAGTAATAAAGAGTAGTCGACGGTGGTTACCACTAAACGAGACGAAGAGCCTGAAGAAAGCGAACAAATGGACCCAAAGAACCACCCCCCACGCGGTAGTGACTTCTTAGGGTTTTAGAACAGATATAGGCTCCTGACCGAGGGACACCTTCGGTAGGTCAAAGATTTTATCTAATTTGTGGTACCTGGTGTTAATCTACACATTTCATGTAATGAGTTTTCTCGTGTACGTAATTTATCAAAAATTCTTCGATATGTAGGACTTTCGCTAAATCTCCATATTGACCGAATTGTCTTTGAGTAATTAGTTACTCACAGGGTTTGAATACCCTAATTTAAGTAGGTTTTCTTTCACTGGAACTTTAGTCCCAAGACTTCGAGATATGACAATAGACTGTATGTATCGATTTATATACAGGACTTCCGAGGGGGTGTGAGGGGATGGGACGAAGTTTTTGTTTGTCTTGTCTTGGTCTCGTAGTAGTTGAGTGCAGTTAGCCGGTAGTGAAGCACCTCGGATTCTTTATGGACGATAAGATGGAACTCTGTCCAGACCCCTTCTGTACCCTTTTGGGTACCCACAAACACGATGTGTGGGGTATAATGATTATAGGAAATGACAGTGGATTCCTTTAGTGACCTAGTTCTTATCCTATTAGTTGTGACTAAACGACTGACGATCTGTAAGGGACAGAGACTTCTTGACCAAGGAGTACCGTCCCTTCGTACTGAGAGTTCGATTCGTATACGAATGAGAGAAAGGAATTGTTGCCGAGATATTTGTAGACATTAGACCTGTTTCATGTGAGTGTATTTTTTAACTCTTTCCGCTGAATTCTTTCTACTTTCATTTTATATCTCCCTTCATTATATTACAAATAATTTAATTCAGGTTACTAATTAAGTCGATGATTTAGTCTCAAAATTGTTTGAGATATTATTACGAATGGTGCACGGTTTGTGTTAAATGTTTATAACTGAGTACAATAGGGGTAATAGAATGTTTCATGATGATAGTGGAGTAAAATCACTACTCTTTTGACTCCGTGTCCTTCGAGTTCTACACGCGCAAGTCAGTGATTCAACACAGACTGAGAGCCATGGTATTAGGTTTGGTTCCGTCAGAAGGAGGGTCCAGGCGTGAGAATCGACGCGAAAATGTGGGATTTTCGTGACAGGTTCATAATAGAAGAGTAGAGGGGGGTGGGGTAAAAATTATACGTCAAGTTTTGGTAGTTTCTTCCCTCGAGGGTGTAAGATCTTTAGATTTTTGCTTTAGGGTGTAAGTCTAAATCGACTTCATTGACACTACGAAATCTCGACGATACTGATCCACGAGACGACTATGTCAATTTCGTCAGTCAATTTAAATCCTCGACTTCCTTTAGTCAAAAAAGGCCACAATTCGTAATGTACAATGTTTGGAGGGTCGTGATGGTTGATTGGTCTTGGGGTCTAGTCAGGGTAGTAAAAGGGGACCTTTTACATGAACAAAACGACCTAAGAGAAAAGACTGTCTACCAGTTAAGAACCACAACTGTGGACTTATGATTCGAAAAGGTAAAAAAAAGAAATGTCTTAGTTGATAAAGTTTCCAGGTAAGGTAGATGTATTAAATACTCTAAATTTATACCGGTTGTCGAGAACTGTTCAACAATGACCTTACAAGACCCAGGAAAATGAATCCTTGATTTACGCTTCATTAAGTTATACGGACAACATAAACTAGTGTATGAGTAAGACAGAAGAGTGTAAAAAAGAAGTCATACTTTCTACAGAGTATACTATGTTTTAATGTACATGTAGGGTCACTGTAGATTCGTATTCGGTATAGAATAAGGAAGATCTCACGTTAAAGTCTTTTTTATTGGGGTCAAATCGTAAATGGGATTTGTTACACGTCGATGACGATTTCTTGAAGGCTAACACTTTTAGAGGGTGTCTTAAGGATTGTACGTAGTTGATCAAGTGTGTAATTAAAGAAATTCACTAGCGGTGACCTCAAAAGTAAAGTCACCCTGAATCGTCTCCACCCCTTTTCGAAAAGTCGGTATTCTTTTGTTTCCGCCACAGAAGTAATGAGGTTAATGACGATTCGATGACTTTTGAGGAAGTTCCGGTTGTCTCAAGTTGTTTTATTTTCTGCGAGTAGTTTACGGTTCTGTTCATTGGAATAATTGTTTTTAAAATTCCGGATTTAGGAGTATAGTCTATCCTATGAAAATGAAGTTTTATACAGTCGAACCGTTCTTTATCCTACGAATATAGACCACCTACTTTTTCCCTTTTTAACTCCGGTCACAAGATCCTTTTTAGGTCATTCTCTCTACCTTTTTCCTTTTTTCTTTTTCTTAACCGATATACTTACTTTAATTCTAATGTATTCTGTCGTCAATATCTAAACTTTTGTACTCTCTCAAGGTCTTCAGGGACGAAAGTGTCGTAAAACGAAGATCTTTCTACCGTTTTATACCGAAGAAGAAGGTGTCTCCCTACTCTCACCCCAGAGGGCGGACGAGAGGAGTACGGCTAGACCCGCAGAGGGAGACGAAGGTCACACACCAGAAGTCGAGATTGCTTGGTGACTGTACGTGTTACTTGAGTCTTATTATGTGAAAGTCTATGTTTACCTACCTTATTTATTTCTCTTTTCAAGATTAGCACTGTAAAAACGGATCTTTGTTTTCTGCATGTTTACTGATCGATCGCTTCCTCCAGGAACGAACCAGATTTTCTAGTCAATATAAATATCGTTCGAAATGGGAAAAGATAAATTTTCATATTTGTTTATTTTGTCACTGACCTTATCTGGCCGAATAAAGAGGTCGTATTTGTATCTTTTCCCAATTGACAAAAGATTCCCTTTTCTGTCAGTAGGAGCCTAAACCTTCTTTGGTTCGGGGAGACTAACACCGAAGACCTGATTAAGGTTGTGTAGACAAAAAAATCTTTGATACCCCTCTCCTTCCTTCCTTCTCTGTCCGTCACATTCCATGATGTTCTCCCGTGGGTTGTTCGAACGCCTGTTAATTGTTAAGTGACCTTGTCCAATTCCGTCAACTACTTAAGTCAAGACGACCTCTGACGTCGGATAGGACAGACAAGACATGTCTTTCTTCAACGGTAAGAGTAGGAAGAGTAAGTGTGTTTCTTTACCTTGACTACACATTCTCGACATACACCTTGGATGTGTTTACCGTATCTACTCGGATAAAAGTCCCGTCCTTGTCTGTCTCTACGTCTGTATCTCTCTCCTGCACACCCGTACCCTCCACCGCCCTCTCCTTCACCCTCTGACCGTGACTGTATGTGTGGGCTGAGCCCAATTTCGTCCCTCTACCGCCCTCGGGAGACGTATCGCGTCCTTTGAGTCGAGACACGGACGCTGGTGGATCTCCCCGCCCTGTCCCGCCCCCGACCCTCCCGCCACGTCCTACCTCTCCTGTATACATGTGTATTCCGACTAGGTGTCACAGTGTCTCGTCTATGATTGTGTTGCAACATTTCGTTGATATGAGGTTAGTATATGTATATGTGCATACTCGACATGAATCGACACGGAGCCGACACTAAGGAGACACATGGGGTCAGAGCTTCAGAAAGGAGGTGGAGACCAATTGAATCAAACGAGGGTGAAAATAGGGATTTAATGTACACTGGTTGTGGGAGAGGGAAGACAGTCTACTCTGGACCTAGTGTGAGTAAAGGACCGTTAAACGAAATTATGTCAGTGACTATTTTACGGTCTAAGTAATGATAAATAAGAACCCTAAAGTGGTCATTTATTACTGGGTCGTTACTTTTTACACTCTTACTTGAGTATTCTATGTCCTAAAGACCTTTCTGAAAGTCCTAACTCTCCATATTAGTGTTTAAGATCTTTCGGAAATTTGAGTTCAGGGTTTTATTTGATGTGACTATAAGATCCGAGTTCTCGAGTCTACAACAAAAATAGTCAATAAAAGCTAATATTTTGGTTCCATTGTGTCGTACATGTCCCTTGTTTTGACAAAGTTCTTCCTCATTACCTTGTAGGTTTAATTTTAGACTAAACTTCATCTTGGACCACTACCTACAGCTACCAAAATGACACGTTTCTTACTATTGACTATTTAAGGAAGACGCAGTGACGAAAGGGAGGACACTTCAAAGACTCTTCCATGTACGACTTTTGTTACTGTGTACTACGATTTGCTCCAAAATTTTTGTAAATTACTTTTTTAACAGGTGCAGGTTCATCATACTGGCACGTTTGTTTAAATAGGGTTTACTGGATCTGTTAAGCAATTTTTACTCTCATTTATTTAGAAGTTCCCATTCTGTTGTGAGATCGGTTAGGAATTTTTGGCTTCAGGAGGAGGATTACTCCGTCATACTTAATACTTACTGACACGGGAGTTGACGAATGAAGAGTACTCTTGTTTTCCTATCGCTTGTCTACGTCTAAGGAAGTTCAGACCCGCCCGGGTGTTCAACAGTAGTAATATCTCCTAGAGAGAGTCTCAGCCTTAAACTGTTCAGAATTTCCCTTCTAAAAAGACAGTACTGAATTTGTCGTGACTAAATTTTTTTTTTTTTAAATTCAACGTAAAACTGTATGTCGAACCGTTTACAATACTAATTTTTGAAGTTTACATCGACCTACAATTATCACTAATTCACTTGATCAGTTGTGGTCCAATCTGTAGAGTCTCCAGGGGTGTAACACCGGCACATTGGGTTTGGGGTAAAGTGTGGTTTGGCTCCTGTCTTATATTCTTTCTATTTGTCTCATCTAAACAGAAACGTACCATAGAATTTGACATTTTTTTTTTAACCCCAGAATACAAATTTTGAGTCAATAGTTTTATAGGTTAGTTCTCTCTAAATCCTTATTCGAACGAAACTCACGTTAGAAAAATAGGACAGTAAGTTGTTTAGTTTACAGATGTTTTGTGAACTTGAAGGGTGAGTCCTACCGCGACCTTGTCCTCCGGACTTCTCCAGCACCGTAGAGGAAAATTTCTTTTTCTCCCACCCGTTAATGTAGACCCCCACCACGTGTGTCTCAAGACAAATTCCCTCTTTTCCGGAGCGGTTAAAAAATTCCCGGGAAGATTGAGAGTCAATATCATTGGACCTAGTGAAAGGAAAAAATGACCCTCTACTTCCATCTTACAAAACGAAGTCTTTCGGTTTCTGACACACAGAATCGTAAAAGAAGTCACTAGTATCGAGTCGAAGTTGAAGTGTCCTTTGATTCGATCTTTGTTACTTGTCGTTGAAACGTCTCCCCTGAGTTCATACTTTGTTGGTGCTGTTTACCCCTTTCCTTAGACATTCTTTTTTCAAATTCTTTGGTGTTTTCCTATGAGACTTTTTATTTTAAGTCTTTGTGCTCCTTTCTAGTCAAGACAGAAGGGTCCATCTCGGGCACCATTTCTTGGGCGGACGGTTACGTCCTCTGTATTCTTGAGCCCAAGTCAGGGACCCAACCCTTCTAAAGGACCTCCTCCCATACCGTCGTGTGAGGTCATATGAACGGACCTCTTAGGGTACCTGTCTCTCCGGACCGCCCGGTGTCAGGTACCCCAACGTTTCTCAGCCTGTACTGACTCTCTGAATCGTGCGTGTGTGTCGACCTTGTGGCGTTCATAGAGTGACCTATTTGATTCCGACCAAGAAATGTCAGTCTTGGTACGTAGGCTTTGTTTCCACTATACGTTATGCGTGTTGTTACGTTGTGTGGACTTTGCGCGCACTGAAACTGTCATAAGATGACATAGTCAGTAGCTAATCCTGACCTTTCCTCGTCTTGGGATTTGGGGACGGGGGTTCCTGTTTGGGGCTGGGTTCCTGTTTCCCGGGACGGATGGAAGACATCTCTTCGACTTCAGAGGGTCCGGAGGGACTCAGTGTTTCCTCGTCCGACTCCGTCGAGCTCTAATCCTGTTATCTCGGTGTCTCCGTCACGCCCGACGCGTAAGGACTCCAGAACATGTCTGGTCTGACGTCGACACTCATTTGCCGAGGTAGAACTCGTCATGACTCAGATACCACTTGTCGAGGTTCCTTACTGGAATTCTTTCACCCTAATTGGGATGACAAGTATTCGAACAAGACGAACAAATACATTTGTCCGTTGTCATGACAGTGGTTGCCTGGGTGCACCTGTAGACGAGATTCCTTGACGTACAGTCGTCTTCAGTCTGGAAGTGGGTACTAGGGTGTCTTTATCTTCCTACAAGAGTGTTCACCCCTAAACCTTCGTCGAAAACCGTCCTTTCTCGAGAGACGTCTCCGGGGAATCTAGTCCGTAGGGGTACGAGACGAGTAGAGACCCGGGTCGTGTGGAAAGTTCAGAAGACCGGTGTCCTGTGGAACGGATTGGGACTAGAGAACCCAGAAAGACATCTAGTTTCCTCGTCTTTAATTCCTATTCTTCGATTGTCTACTGTTCTAGAGGAGGGTTCGAAGGGGAAGTCGAAAGGGCCCTTGTATGACACTTGCCCTGTCGTAGACTTCCTTTTGGTGTCCTTAGGAGACCACCAGGTCACCAATCCTAAACCACAAAAGTGACGGTGCCGGGTCCAAGTTAGGGCCGGTCCCTTGATTCTAGGAAGTGAAACGTCTCGGCCTCCACCCCACCCCACCCCACTCCCATCCCCTCTGTTCTGACGTGTGTCATCCTCCTGCTGGGGTGAAGAGAGAGAGTTCCTAATTGGTTCTACGGAAGGAAAAAGGGAAATTTTGGAAAGTACCGGTTCGTCTTAGGACCCTCTACCAAACACCTCCCTGTGACTCGGATGACATAGACGTATAACGGTCGTAAGACTAACCGTCATTACAAGGAAAGGTGGTTGTAGACAGAGAGAGAGTTCATGACTAAAGACTCGTCGGTCGTCGGCCGGGACTGACCCCTTGTCCTGGAATACTTTTCGTCACATGGACTAAATCCGACGGTTGAATTCTTTGTGTTCCTTTTAGAGTGACTCAATTTCTTGTCTTTTGTATCTAGTGGTTTATTTTTACTATTTTCTTAGACCTCGATGAACTCGAACTTTCTTTCTTCCATCCATTGGTTTAGACGAGATTTCAGGGGAGTCTGAGCCGGGTTAGAAGTGGAGGTAGTGGCGGGCAGAGACTCTGTTCACACGGAAACGGTTAGAGACGATATTTCGTTTCGGAAACCGAAAACTTTAGATAAGAAACCTTCCCATTTAAAAATGGAAAATGATTTACGATCAAGTATACTCGAACACTAGGTTGTAGTCAAAGAATAAACTTCTTTTTCTAAAAAAACAAACGGATCGACTTAAATTCTTTGAAAACACAATGAATCCTTAATGGATTAAGTTCAATTCTGTACTCAACCCCATAAATATCTAATGGTGGACGTCTTGCAAGTGTCCTACTTTTAAGAAAGGGATTGAATGAGTAAATAAAACCGAATACTTAAACTGACTCTTCGGACAAGGCTTTTCCGTCTCCTCGAGGGAGGGAGGGAGATCTGTACGTCCAAAGAGATGGGAAGGCGTTTGTCCGGACCTCGTGAAACCGGACCCCGGAAAGAAACACACCTGACAAGGAAAACGACCTAGATGAGTGGGGGTAGGGGGTAGTCATGTTCAACGGTTAGGAAACGAGGTGAGTCTGGAAGGGTCACTACGATGGGACTAGTGACATAAATTTCGACGTCGGAGGAGTGAGGGAGGTGGTCGACGAGATGTTAAAGTATCGTACATGATGGGGGTCGTGTGATTAATATGAATCATCATCATATTATTTCTATGATTAATACGAATAATTAACGGTAGGTGGAGGAGGGTGACCTTATGTTTGAGGAGTTTCCCGTCCCTAGAGTCAAATCAAGTGTTCGTAGGAGTCTAGGGTCTGGTCACGGACCGTGTCCCGCCCACTCGTTTATGAAGGACTTACTTGATTGACTTTACATTCTACAACGAGTACTAGTGTTAATGTTCTTTCTTTAAATAACACGTTGTCTGTTTCGTAAAGGTTAATTTTCTTTGTAGGATAATGACGAAAATTCCGTCAGTCCTAGTATTTTCCGACTGAAGAAAAATTTTACCTTGTTCACCCTTTTCTGTTTAAGGACACTTTTAACACACGTGCCATTTAGTTGTAAGTCTGATATAGCGAAAAGTCTATGTGATTGTCAGTCTTGTCCCCGACTTCCCTTAGACTAAGGTCGTCCGTTTTCCTAGAGTCTGGAGTTCAAAGTTCTTGCGAGAGGTTGTGATTGACTTGTAAAAATCTATATATAGTAGAATAAAAATATTGAGTTCAAAGACTATAGATTCTACATTTGACTAATAAATAAACCGACACGGCTCAGAATCGACGCCGTACAAGGGACTGGTCCCCAACTTGGGTCCAGGGGACGTAACTCGAACGTCTTAGAATTGGTGACCTAGTGGTCGCTTCAGGGATTTGACTAAAAATTCCCACCTAAGAATTACGTTCTTGAGAAAGACCATTTGTTGAGTTTCTGCAGTCATAAATCCCGATTTTTATAGACAAAGAAACACTTGAAGGGGCCACCTGGTCACCAACCCTCAGATGGAACGTCACGTCTCCCGTCTCCAACCTAGGGACCAACCCCTCAACTTGGGTGTCCGGCGTTGATTCTGGGGTGCACGGCGTTGACCCTGGACTGTGTCGGTGTATTTATTATTTTCTTTTAAGATTTTTTTTTAGTGAAAATAAAGGATATAATTTAGATTTCATAAAATGTTTGTCTCTTCTTCTTTCCGAAAACGTCGTCGTCTTACCTAAAGTTTTGTGTTTGATCTAATTCAGTACCGAATTTTTAGTGAGTTACCGAAGAGACATAAATTATTATACTTTACGGAGTAGGACGGCCTTTCTGCACCGGACCGGAGACGTCAGAAGAGCTGTTGGAGGGAGGGTCGGGGGACGGGACAGGTGTGTCCTGTGTAGTCGGGGCGGGGGTCGGGTGCGTCAGAGGGGAACCTTCCCGTCCACGAGTGACAGGAGCCACTCGTGGAGACGGGGGCGGCAGGGTAGGGACTTCAGAGGGGAAGGGTGCCTCCGGAGCAAATACACAGTCGCGGAATAAGTTAAAGAATTGGAACGGGAGTCGTGGTCAAAGACAGTATGTCATTCACAAATGTGTCACCTCAGTTATAAATTTATAAACGACTTACTTACTCACACATGGGTGGTCCTCAATTAAGTTTCAGATTCTTTAGTTGACTATGAAAATTAAAATACTCGACATTTTTTTCGTTTTGGTTTGGTCCCACTGATCCATCTCACGCCATGACAAAGAAAGGCCGGTTTAAGTGAGACGCTCCCGGTACGCAGCCGACGAAGCCCCGTACGAGTGAGGGTGTTGACTTACACGGGCGGACGAGACGTCCTGAGAAGAAATGGAAAGTCAAAAGAAAAAGGGTTGATGTACTTTTTTTTGGTGTTTCTGATGTGTCATGGAGACGTTTTTCAGATGTCCAACAAAATATTTTGTTTCAATGTACGTCTCTTAAGAGTCAGGTCTCCAAAGGGAGACCGGACCTGGTGTATGTAAGAGATGTACGACCGTCTTAAATTTTACTGTCAATAACATAATTAATGTTCCACAACTTAAAAGTGTAATTATGAACAATTTACGATTTACGGTCCGTGACGTGACTTTGATTATGTTAATACTGTCGTAGGTCAAGTGACGGTTGTTTGAGGTGCGCCGTAACTGTCCCTCGGTTCGCACCAAAAGACGCGAAACCCTTACAAGTAAGGACGTACTGCCTCGGTGGTGGTAGTGGGATGTGCGGTGTCTGCAGTGTCCATTGTCTCTGTGGTTCATCGAGTGTACCGTCATCTGTTGCCCGCGACTGACATCACAGTTACAACACCTCTGTGTTCAGTTATGACAGAGTGGTGTCTACTGATTGTGGTATGGGCATTCCCGGTATGGGAACCCTCCAGAGGTGGAAAATCCCCTTCACCTCGACACTTGTACGCATATATACATATATATATGTGTTCTCTTCTGAGGTGTGCACCCGTAGTGGTCTGCCAGTTGTGGTTTTAGTCTGACTAATATAAGAAACGTTGGTTTCTATCTCTTCGAGCTTTGTCAGTTGTTTTTGTTCTGGTCCTCGACTGACACCGAGTCTAGTACTTGAAGAATAACGGTTTAAATCTGAATTTAACTTCTTTCATCCCTTTTGACGATCTGGTAAGTCCATACTGGATTTAGTTTAGGGAACACTAATATGTCAACTTCACTCTTTATCTATTCTCTGATCTAGACTATTTATCTCACGGACTACTTGATACCTCCCTCCAAGCACTGTGATATGTCCTCTGTCCCTAGTTCTGGTAGGGGTACCTTTCCTTTACGTTTTTTTGTTTTACCGACAGACTCCTCCAGAATGTTTATCGACACTTTCTTCTCTTCGTTTTACGTTTCCTCTTTTCCTTTCTATAAGGGTAAACTTACGTCTCAAGGTTTCTTGTCGTTCCTCTCTATTCTTTCGGAAGGAGTCTCTAGTTACGTTTCTTTGTCTGCTTTTCTTGTCTTACCCTTTCTGATCTCTAGAGAAGTTCTTTTAATCTCTATGGTTCCCTTGTGAAGTACGTTTCTACCCGAGCTATTTCCTGTCTTTACCATACCTGGATTGTCTTCGTCTTCTATAATTCTTCTCCACCGTTCTTATGTGTCTTCTTGACATGTTTTTTCTAGAAGTACTGGGTCTATTAGTGCTACCACACTAGTGAGTGGATCTCGGTGGAAGACCTTACACTTCTTCAGTTCACCCGGAATCTTTCGTAGTGATGCTTGTTTCGATCACCCCCACTACCTTAAGGTCAACTCGATAAAGTCTAGGACTTTCCACTACGACACTTTCACAACGTGAGTTATACGGTCGTTTAGACCTTTTGAGTCGTCACCGGTGTCCTGACCTTTTCCAGTCAAAAGTAAGGTTAGGGTTTCTTTCCGTTACGGTTTTTTACGAGTTTGATGGCGTGTTAACGTGAGTATAGCGTACGATCATTTCATTACGAGTTTTAAGAGGTTCGGTTCGCAGTCGTTATGCACTTGGTACTTGAGGGTCTACAAGTTCGACCAAAATCTTTTCCGTCTCCTTGGTCTCTAGTTTAACGGTTGTAGGTGACCTAGTACCTTTTTCGTTCTCTCAAGGTCTTTTTGTAGATAAAGATGGAATAACTGATACAGTTATCAGTATAACCGCAGTTTAATTTTCTGCGAATGAGGAACCTTCCTTTCAATACTGGTTGGATCTTTCATATAAGTTTTCGTCTCTGTAATGAAACGGTTGTTTCCAGGTAGATCAGTTCCAATACCAAAAAGGTCACCAGTACATACCTACACTCTCAACCTGACACTTCTTTCGACTCGCGACTTCTTAACTACGAAAACTTGACACCACAACCTCTTCTGAGAACTCTCAGGGACACTAGGTGTGTTAGTTTCCGAAATAAATAAAAGGTGTTATTTGACACCTTTTAAGACCTTCTCTACCCTTATGGTCTGGTGGACTGGACAGAGAACTCTTTGGATATACGTCCAGTCCTTCGTTGTCTTGACCTGTACCTTGTTGTCTGACCAAGGTTTATCCTTTTCCTCATGCAGTTCCGACATATAACAGTGGGACGAATAAATTGAAGATACGTCTCATGTAGTACTCTTTACGACCCGACCTTCTTCGTGTTCGACCTTAGTTCTAACGGCCCTCTTTATAGTTATTGGAGTCTATACGTCTACTATGGTGGGAATACCGTCTTTCACTTCTCCTTGATTTTTCGAAGGACTACTTTCACTTTCTCCTCTCACTTTTTCAACCGAATTTCGAGTTGCAAGTCTTTTGATTCTAGTACCTTAGACTAGGGTAGTAAAATACCCTTTGTCTACCCCTTTGTCACAGTCTGAAATGAAAAAACCCGAGGTTTTAGTGACGTCTACCACTGACGTCGGTACTTTAATTTTCTGCGAATGAGGAACCTTCCTTTCAATACTGGTTGGATCTATCGTATAAGTTTTCGTCTCTGTAATGAAACGGTTGTTTCCAGACAGATCAGTTCCGATACCAAAAAGGTCACCAGTACATACCTACACTCTCAACCTGACACTTCTTTCGACTCGTGACTTCTTAACTACGAAAACTTGACACCACAACCTCTTCTGAGAACTCTCAGGGAACCTGACGTTCCTCTAGGTTGGTCAGGTAGGATTCCCTCTGGTCAGGACCCACAAGTGACCTTCCTGACTACGATTCCGACTTTGAGGTTATGAAACCGGTGGAGTACGCTTCTCAACTGAACAACCTTTTCTAGGACTACGACCCTCCCTAACCCCCGTCCTCCTCTTCCCCTGCTGCCTCCTACTCTACCGACCTACCGTAGTGACTGAGCTACCTGTACTCAAACCCACTTGAGGCCCTCGACCACTACCTGTTCCTCCGGACAGACACTTAGTACGACGCTAAGTACCCCAGCGTTTCTCAGCATGTGTTGACTCGTTGACGTGTGTGTGGACGTGTGTGTGTGTGTGTGTGTGTGTGCGAAACAGTTTTTCAAGTAAGTCCAAAAAGGACCATACCCTTTTGGGTCTACTCGAAAAATCAGTTGGGTTATTTTATGTAAACACGATTCAAAGAGTACGTACATACTTGTCTAATTGTGTCCTCTAATTGTTAACACAGACTCCTTCTGGTTCTTACCTCTTCCATTACCGTTGGGTGAGGTCATGAGAACGGACCTTTTAGGGTACCTGCCTCCTCGGACCACCCGACGTCAGGTACCCCAGCGACGCTCACTCTGTGCTGACACGTCGAAGTGAAAGTGAAAAGTGAAAGTACGTGACTTCTTCCTTTACCGTTGGGTGAGGTCACAAGAACGGACCTCTTAGGGTCCCTGCCCCCTCGGACTACCCGACGGTAGATACCCCAGTGTCTCAGCCTGTGTTGACTTCGCTGAGTCGTCATCATCATTCTAGTTCTTCTTTAAATACCATTTATCCATAGTAACACTATTTTAAGTTACTGTAGTAATCCTGAGTAGGAGGAAATGGAAAACCTTCGTAGATTATGGTTTAAGGTAAGAGTAGAGGAAACCTACGACTCAAAAGGACCGGAAGGAGGGTAAGGACATCCCCTTCGAGAAGAATGAGACGGGTAAGGGACTTACACCTAGCAGAGTCCCGCAGACTTCGAAAGGTCAGGTTGGCGAAATGGGTAAGGGAGGAGAGGGGTGGCGTAGATAAGGTCACCGAATGGTACAGTTGATTTACGATTATAGAGGGTTTAGACACAGAAGTCGGGTCTAGAACGGACACAAAGTCTGGGTACTCCATGGATGAGTCTCAAAGTAATGTGTCAGGAAGTTTTGTGTTTGTGTGAAAATCTGTCAGGATAAAGTTGGAATTTCTAGTTTCGTAACAAACTGTGGGACAAGGAATAGTACACAACCTCGATAGACTCACCGTCTTTATTCAAGACCCACTATCCTAATAACCACTATACAGGGGGAAAGACAGAGTTCATGATTACGTTCATAAATGACTAAAACTTTCTTGACAGGAGGTGAAATCTTTTCAAAAACGCTCATGGAAGGGACCTAGTTAAAGTCATTAGGGAAGTCTTGTTCTCTTACTCACCGGTCGGTCTTGTATCCCTTCACCGATTCGAATACTGACACACGCGAGTCAGTACAGGTTGAGACGCTGGGGTAGCTGACATTGGGTGGTCCGAGGAGACAGGTACCCTAAAAGGTCCGTTCTTGTGCCCTCACCCAACGGTACAGGATGAGGTAATCGACTATAAGCAAAGTCCTAAAAAAAGAGAATTATTTTTAATTGACTTTTTATAAGAGAAACTAGACGTTTACTTGACTCTCTATTTTTTGTAACAAATATGGACTTTGATCTTAGACTTTCGAGGTCTTTCTCCGATAGTAGACGATGTTCCCGGTGACCTCGATCTTACCGATCCGACTGAATCTTTTTTGTCGGACTTGTCGTGACGAAACGTCTCGGCCACCGTAGTCAGAATTTTTCATCGGTCACTTTTATTAACTCCTTTTTCGACTCTCGTTTTGTCCAATCCTTCTGGATCTTTGTATGAAAGTATTTTTCGCTTCCTCCAGTTACGTTCTGGCTCCTCAGTCTCTCTCGTTGTTGTCTCCCGACCCGCCGGACCCACGGTCCCCCTGTGACGAGTCCTCACCCCACCCCACCCCTCGTAGAAAGAAAAGACTCTTTTCCTGACCAGTGTACATCTGTGGACCCCTTATGCTTTCCCTGTCACTTCGTCTTTCTCGTTCACTAGGGTGGACCTCTCTTGCGACGCCCATAAAAGCAAATATTCCTCTTTTCGTCAAAAGTCCTCCTTGAAGACCCCGTTCAATTTCGTAGGACCAAAGTACGACTATAGTTAAGTTTTTTGTCATAAGAATCCTCGAACGGGGACGAAGATGTCCTATGTAAAAGAATATACGTTCAGGGGGAGTACCAAAACAAAACAAAAGTTAAAAAGAAGGAAACAAATGGAATTACAAAATATCTTTTAATACTACCCGGGAGAAACCTCGATGACATAGGTATACTGTTCTTACCTGCATACTTTTTCCTAGTTTCCTTTTCTTTTCTACCCCTCTTTTTAGTGTCTTTACTATCTTCTTTTACAGGGTCCTAACGTCCTGTACTTAAAAGTCTTATTTTCCTAGGTGACACCTGGTTCTTATCGTCTTCTCCTTTCTGGGTGTGGTCCTATGTGGTAGTGCCTTGAGGTCTGGTAGTCCTTACGTCCCTGACAGGAGGTTGAGGGTCACTTCCGCTTTTCTTTTTGGCTTGGTCGTCTTGTTCCCCTACGTCTTTCCTACACTTGGAGGTGTGGAGTTTCTGTGAATGTCTGGGACCCTGCATATTCCTGTGGAAGTTTTAGACTCTCTTTTCGTGAAGATCGAACCCTGAGCTGAGATGAAGGTTTGATAGTTTGTTTAAACACCCGTTTTATTTCAGGAAGTCGATAAAGAATCCTGCATTCCTGCATTGGTTCTGTACACTACAGCACCCTCGGTCGGGTCCTCCTCTCATTTCCAGGCAAAGACTTACTCTGACTGTCCCTCGTCGTTTCTCTCCTCCTCCTTCTGGCGTCCGAGGTTATCCTTTTGTCTTCCCTACGTAGACTCGTGTGTCTCCTACAACGACTATTCTTACACTAAGTATGGAACCTCGTAGACCTTTTTTTTAATTGAGGCCGTTCACTTTTTGGTCCGTGTCCACTTCGATGTCTTCCGGCCCGTCTCGTCCTCGTGGCCCGAGTCGCCGCCTCCTGAGCCCCGTCTCCGCGTCTGTGTCCCCACGAGGGGCCCGTCCCCACTCCCCCGTTGTGGCTGGGGACCCGGGGCTGGGTCGGGAGTGACTCGGGTCTGAGGACCTCCTCACTGGACGACACCGAAGGTCCATGGAGTCCGCTGAGAAGGGTTCGTACAACCCCTTTACGACTGGTCCTGTGACCTAGTCAGTTAAGTCTTAACTAAACGAAAAGATTCAGTCAATTGTCACGTCGAGAGGGAAATTGTCGATTACATTCAATAAAAGTAATTTGGTTTTTATAGTAATCCTGTTTACGTCGTACAAGGTTTGCGGTTTCTATTTATTTGTGTGTGTGTGTAGGTTAGCTGTAAAAAAAATGTAGAAAAATATGCCAGTTACTTAGATACCGTTTCTTCTATTCCTATGTGCTACCCCTTTTCTGTAGGAACAGTTGTTTACCACAACTCTTTTACCCTGTCGTTGGTCGTTTACCAACTTTGGTTTGGTGAAAGAATGTGACGTCTGTTTTTGTTTGAGTTTTACCTAATTTCTGACTTTACATTCTAGGCTTTGGTTTTCGAAGATCTTCTTTTGTGTCCGTCTAGAAACTGGAACTAGAATTGTTAAAAAAAACCTAGACAGAGAAGTCCGTTCCCTTTGTTTTCGTTTTATTTGTTTACCCTGATGTAGTCAGAATTTTTTCAGAAACGTGTCACTTCTTTGATAGTTGTTTTGTTTTTCCGTCGGACGACTCACCCTCTTCTATGACATAAACGAAGCTAGTCTTAAATTTTTTCTATGACATAAACGTTTGTGTAGTCTATTCCCAATTATGGGTTTTATATGTTTCTTAAGTATGTTCTATTTTTTTTGGTGGACTGATTTTTTACCTGTCTCCTGGACTTGTCTGCAAGAAGGTTCTTCTATGTTTCCACCGGTTGTCCGTGTACTTTTCTAAGAGTTGTAGTGATAGTCCCTTTGCGTTTAGTTTTGGTGTTGCCTATGGTAGAGCATGGAGAGTCTTACCGACATAGTTTTTCTGTTCTTTACTGTTTAAAACCACTCTTACATCTCTTTTCCCCTGGAAGTACGTAACGACCATCTTGACATTTGATGTCTTTTGACATACCTTCAAGGAGCTTTTGGATTTTTATCTTAACGGTTTATTAGGTCTCTAAAGTGAAGACGCATAAGTGGGTTTCCTTTGTCTTTGTACTTAAGTTTTTCTATTGTACACGTGGTTACAAGTGACGTCACAATAAATGTTCTCGGTTTTATACCTTCGTTGGATTCTCAGGTGAGTATCCACTTACCTTATAATGAGTCGGGTTTGTTTTTACTTTAGTACGGTAGATGCTGTTGTAGATCTCCCATATAATACGATTCACTTTATTTAGTCTCTTTCTGTTTATGGTATACTAAAGTGACTATGTACGTTAAATTTGTTCGTTTTTGTTTTTACTTAGTTCAGGTCCCTACATTATATGTCGTGTTCCTTATGCCAGTTGTCGTCAGATCATTGAAACATACCCCTGTCTACCCATGATCTGAATAACACCACTAAAGTATTTTTACGTTTGTAGTTTAGTGGTACATCGTGTGGACTTTGATTGTATTACGAACGTATATAACGTTAAATTTTTCGGTAAAAACTGAGTGACACTTTAAAAATTTACTATTGTCTTTTGTCCAAATAAGTTGAAATTCATTGGTAGACAACGTTTCTGGAAGGACTTAAAGAGGTCCCTAGAAACATAGGAAACCGAAAATAGTTGTTGTAACTTATCAGGGAATTAAAAGGTAGTAGGTACGTGACCTTTGTGTCAACGGTCCAAGTGGGAAGGTCACATATAAGGAAAACGGTATTCTGTGAACCAGTAGAAGTAAATATGTTTACGGTGTCTTGTGTGTCAAGAACTCTACCACTTACGAGGTTACATTGTAAGGACAAAATGTTAGTATTTTGCGACAGATTATTAGATTCATGGGTGATGTGTGATCCTTTGTCTGTATAAATAGAAGAACGAGTAGTGTTGTTAAAATGATTCATAGTAATTAAGGTGACGTGTATACTGTTTTGACTCCAACTCTAATTTACGAACATTTATTATTTCACGTTCTACGTTTGGGGTCAGACAAAATCTTCGAGTACAACAAAGACCTTATAGTGTGGACGGAGCAAAGGACGTTCAAGACCTTACAGTCACTAGTAGAACAACAAGTGAGGCAGGAGAAAGGATTACTCTTTAAATCCCAGGTTTTGAAACTTCACTAAGGGGATTTACCGTCTTAATCTGGTTTAAGGAGCCGAGAACTGAGGATGAGATAAAAATAAGGTGTTTAGATACGTGGACCACGATATGCTCCACGACCTGTCTCGATCGGAAATAATGATTGACACAACCCGAGATGACACGAAATTGGACGTGACTGAGTGAGTTAGGAGTACCGTCAGGATCCCGTGTCTAATTAAGGTAAACTGTCCTACTTCTTTGATTTCACTCTCTCGAATTCATTGAAACGTGTGCCGATGTGTCGATCGTTCGTCGTCTCGACCAGACTTTGGGTCAGACAGACTGAGCTTCACATTCGAGAATCGTAGGCGTTCCACCTGTCAAGTGTAATAGAGAAGACTTACGGGTATACCAAAATCAGAAGATTAATTTTCACATGTGTCCTACCCACCTGGGAAGAACTTAGGTCTACTAAGTTTGTTTACTTGACAATCCTTCACTTTGGTTGTCCTTTTAGACACGTGACTGACCAACGAGTCATTATGGGTCCTTGTATAAAAAATTCCACACTAGTGTCATGACACGAATACAACTTTTGATCAGGAATAGAAAGTGCCTATGTATGGGTTCACAAATGTCTGCTTTACTAATAAAGACCCTAGACTAAGTTTTGGTAGACCCTCAATTGCCACCCTACCTCTTGTTCTGACCGGACCACGACCAACCGAACTCTTCGATCACTACCCATGTACTCCAAATAATCAAAAAAAGATAGTACGTTTACAAACTTTTAAAGATGCTAATGCTTTCTTACGCACCAAAAAAAAATTTTCCGTTGTTTTGAGTACTATAATTGTGATAAACCTTTTGTCTTTATACTTACTAAAAGGAAGATGAAAAAATAAAAGGTAAAAGATATTATGAAAATATTACCTTTTGTATTTTATTCGATGAATTTCTTTAAGGGATAAAAGAGTTTTCTCGGTTTCGTTCAGGTGGGTATTAAATTACTCCAATTTTTCATAGTACTGTTTTCCTAAAGGGTGGAGAATTAGTCAATTGATGGGTAAGTATGTGAAATTTTACCCGGTGAAAGACTCCTGTTCATGCCAGAAAAAAAAAATTATAAATCATAGATAAACCGACACGATTCAGAATAAACTTCGTACACCCTAGAAGCTAGAAGTACCGTTGTTCGTTCTAGAAATCGACTTCGTACACCCTAGATCAAGGGGTTGGTCCCGGTCTTGGGGTCCGGGGGCGTAATTCTCGTGTCTCAGAATCGGTGACCTGGTGGTTCCTTCAGGGGTTTATACCAGAAATTTGCCCGGTTCTCGTGTTTCCGTGTGTTTGCGTCTTGTCTAATGTCTCTCTAAATTGTTTTTATTGTTACCAGTGGGTCTAACTACCGTCAGTAGTGGACCATCACACCATGTGTGCAACTTAATATCACGACATGTTGACTTAGAATGTATTATTGTCATCATTTCTCTTACCTTTGGGGGTTTTGTCTATACCAGTCCATTTTTACCCGCTACTAAGTTCCCTATTATATATTGTACGAAACCAAATTTTCGTCTTGTTTTGATTGATCACTATGACAATGAGAACTCTCAATCCGTCTCAAACCCTGTTTCTGGAACTTGCACATTCCGACGGGAGACGTACCTGGAATCGTGTCTCTCGAGGAGGAGCGGACACATACCGGTCGCCCCCTGTCCTGTCGGTGTCGAGGGCCCTGTCGACAGAAGAAGGAGTCACTGTGTTATCATTAAAGGTGTACAGTGTCATACTTTTATTTCAAACCCTTCATCACCGAATTCGAGTTTGACAGGACTGGTAACTTGTTTTCAACTTATTTGCACATTGTTCCCCGTTACCATGTAGCATTAAAGAAAAACTTTACAACCGTGTCTTTTTTCGTGTGTGGCACAATATCCAGTTATGGTAACAAAGACAAAAAAAAAAAAGGATAGACGTGAGGGAGGGTGTGGGGTGGGCACTTTAGACTTCCACATAAGGTCGTCGTAAGTTACTTCGTTTGGAGGCTTGTATTTACAGTCGAGTCCCCACATTCCAATTTGACACCCTTGTCCTCGTTTTAGGACTTAGGGACACGGTTACGATTTGCATAAGTTCGATTCAGACTGTATTTAAGGTGAACTATTCTTTCTCTGTATGAATTCACAGTCACCTACCATTCAGAAGTATCTCATCCTCGAATCTCGACTATTCCTAAAAGAAAATAATAATTTAAAAAGTAACGTGGAGTGTCGTGCACCCTAGAATCAAGGGACTGGTCCCTAGTTTGGACGTGGGGAGGCAACCTTCACACCTCAGAATTGGTGACCTGGTGGTCCCTTGAGACTTTTCTGTTATTTGACTTCGGGTTTAATGAGTGAATTCAAGTGTTCGTCGAGTTGACCCCGGTCAAGGGTCGACGGTTGTTGACGTGAAGGGTCCTGTGGAGGTCTCTGGAGAACGATTAACGGAGAAACTTAGAGAGATTTTGGTATTTTGTTAGAGGTTCATGAAGGACGAAACGTCCCTTTGACTTAGCGACCAATTAGACGTTGGTCGTTTGGTGACAGTTCCTTGGTCTTCAATTGGAGTACGGTGATTAATTGGAATTTAAACACTTTAAATTTGTGTTAAGGGAAATAATCAGTCAAGGACAAATATAAATACTTAATTTTTCTTCCGAAACAGTAAGAACGTGTCCTATCTTTTATAAAAATTTTCGTTTGATAGTACCAGAAGAAATATATCAATACCCTCTCTGTGTATACTATTCATATAGTTCTAGATACATATCTTCGGTACAAACATGAGACATTCTTACTTCTGTAGTGATTATTTTAAGGGGAGGATCATGACTCTTTTGTCAGGTCTGTTTTCTCCGGAGTTGGTTTTTCTCTTTTATACTCTAACCACCTCTTCGTCTTTTTAGTCGATGGTTCTGTCCTAGTTGACTTACTCCTTCTCCTTTTTCTATTATACATAGAGACGTATTTAAGAAAAACATTATATTTAAATAAATGAAATTAACCTCCGATTAATGAAATATTATAACATAACCAAAACGGTATGTAGTTGTACTTAGGTGGTGCCTACATGTGTACAAGGGTTAGGACTTGGGGGGAGGGTGAAGGGAGGGGTATGGTAGGGAGACCCAGTAGGGTCACGTGGTCGGGGTTCGTAGGACATAGTACGTAGCTTGGACCTGACCGCTAAACAAAGAATATACTATAATATGTGCAAAGTTACGGTAAGAGGGTTTAGTTGGGTGGGAACGGGAGAGGGTGTCTCAGGTCTTCTGACAGGATATGTAGACACAGAGAAAACGACAGAACGTATGTCCCAATAGCAATGGTAGAAAGATTTAGGGTATATATACGCAATCATATGACATAACCACAAAAAGAAAGAGCGAATGAAGTGATACATATTATCCGAGGTCAAAGTAGGTGGAGTAATCTTGACTAAGTTTACATAAAAAATTACCGACTCATTATGAGGTGACACATATACATGGTGTCGAAAGAATAGGTAAGTAGACGACTACCTGTAGATCCAACGAAGGTACAGGACCGATAATATTTGTCATGACGCTGCTTGTGACCCCAGACGTATTTAAGAACACATGACTCTCGTTGAAATAAAGTTATTGGTCGTTCACGGATCTGAGTGTCCTATTTGTAATTCCTTTGTTTGAAGACATAGGTATAACTGATTTCGACATGACACTATAGTTCGTTTGTTTTGAGAAGTTTAAAGAGAGTGTTTCAAAGTTGTTCTTTTTAGAGTTTCAAGGAAGAGGTCCTTTTTTTTTTTCCCCCTGGTCACAAAAATAAGGATCCGTGAGATCACATACGGAGCCCAATTCCACTTTGGGTTCTTGTGTTCCAGACTCAGTGACTGTCACTGTAGACTAATCCAAGAAGTAAAACAAAGGACGGTGTTTCTTTTAAGACGTCAGCGAAAAACTTGTGATGATTCCTGTCCAATTCCGTCTTGATCCAAGGGGCCGGGGCTGTGCTTTGGTATTTTCAGGAAGTGGATTTTGTCCGAACATTAATTGCATTCCTGTGTTTGAATTCAGGACTACAGGTTTAAAATCTCGGGGACCTTTCGTCCGAAGTCCATGGATGCTTTGCATATTACACCCTGACAAATGACTTTAATCTTTGACCCAGACCCCGTAATAGTCATTTTCCACCATTAAGAGTTGAAGATATGTAGACACAGAAAGGACACTTAAACACCTCCTTTTTGTCATCCTCTCTGTCTCCGACAAAGGGGTCAGAGGGAACTTTAAGAAGTGTAAATATTGGTAATGGAGAGTAATGTCTTTGTGTGTGTCCGAAAGAAAGGGGGAGAAATGTTTATATAGATGAGGAAGGAGGTGAGAAATCTATTCTTTTACCTGTCTTTAGTCTACTAAGTTTTACAAGTCTGTGTGGATTATGTTCGGATGTTACGTGGAGTGGGTCAGGTCCCTATAAACACTCAAATGAGACATGGTCTATTCCCCTAATTTTTTTTTTTTTACTTACTTACTTAGGAATTCCGTGAGTGACAAGTTGTCGTCGACGGTTGACTATGTAGAACTGGACGTGTTGAGTTTTTAGTTAAATTTGAGTTTCTTGTCATACCACATCCCTTCTTCTGGTGACTTGGTTCGTGTCGGAATGATGACGGGTGGATCAAACGTCGTAGGATCGGCTAAAGGGACGAGAGTTTCGGGGGAGGAAAAGTTTTACAGGACGCAAGTTGACAGTCTAAGTAAAGATGGAAAGTTCCTCAGAGGGAGGACGAGGTCCTCGAAGTGTCTGAGGAATCTAGTGTCTGAGTGTAGATCTAGTTTGAGAAGAAGTCCAATTTCAAGAAGATGTCCGATCGTGGTGAATGGACAAGTTGAGACAAAGTACGGTTAGGAAAAATCCCCCCGTCTCGTGTTCCGATCAAAGTGATTGAGCAGACCGTTGGAAGTACGAGTCGTCATTGACAAAGGAGATAGCAGTCGCGTCTGGGTAAGCGAAAGACTGTAGGGAAATTCCGAGCCCGTAGTAGGAATTGTTTACCGTCCACACAGGGTTCGATGAAAATATCACAATGATAGGGTTGGTCTGCAAGGAGAAGGGACGGTGGGGAGTCACTTCGGTTTTGCAGAACTGAAGCAATTCAGCATTCGTCATACCCGTACCCCCAGGGTTGCGACGTGAAACATTCTCTTTCCCTCCCAGACCTCTCTGACGTTTGCCGCCTCCTCCTTTACTTCCTTCCTCTTTACCCTTCCCTTCCAAGGACGAGACATGAAACAGAAGAGAAACCTTCGGCGCCCCCCCCCCCCCCCCCCCCCAACTTCCTCCTCTGAGGTTCTTTACTTAAGAACTTCTGCCGTCTTCTTTGAGTTCCACGAGCGGTCCTTCCTTTATATCCGGGGACCCATTGCCTTCCCCGAGGGGTAGTGGGGACCCTCTCTTCCTGATCAATGTTGCACTTTGTTTCTCCAACCCTCAGTCCTCCACTCCCCACCTCTCCAAAGTGACTAGGGCGTAGAGGCTTCCAGCTCGGTATTCCTTTCCTCTTTTCTGCCCTCCGCAGGGAGCCCCGTTCTCCCTGTCCCACCCGCGGAGTTCTGGCGAGACCCCGCTCGTAAGTACCCCGTAGAGAAGATGGTCCGCGCCCCCGCCCCTCCACCAAAACTCACCCCAGTAGAGAGTTTCCCTCTTTACCAAAGGGCTCTGTCCCTAGAGGCTCTTGCCTTTGGGACCCAGGCGTCTTTGCAATTTCGAAACTCCGTGGCCGTAAGGCGTCAGGGTTGGGCCGAAAGCGTGTGTGAGTGGCGCAGAGGAGGTTTGCGGTGGCGAGGTCGACGTCGATGGCCGGCCGCGTCGGCGTGAGTCGCGCGTGGCGGGGGTGCACTACGCGGGGCCCGGGGCGGGGCGGTACGGGTGCACTGAGCGTCCCGGGCGGGTGGGCAGGAGGGCGGGAAAGCAACGAGAGGAGACCCGCACCGGAACGGAGCGGGGAGGGAAGAGCCGTTCTACCGCCGCGGGCCGACGTCGCGCGGGCCGGAGACCCAGGCCCCGAGGCCCGTCACAGAGCCTTCAGAAAAGTGGGAGATGAGTTTTGGTGAAACAAGGCGACGACGACGACGACGGAGAGCCGGGGACCTACGAGTCGCTAATCGTCTCTCTGAGGCCCGGGTCTTTGTCGTTGTTTTCTGCTTCCTCGGCCACTCAGGTCTTTCTGGTGTTGAGGGTTCTCCGTCACGCGAGTGACCCCACTTCCTCCCTTCATCCGCCCATGAGACTGTGGACAGTCCATTTACAGCTCCCGAACACCACCCTCTTGACCCTCTTTCGCTTCCCCTGTCGATTCGTCCCACGCCCTAGAAGGACACCCGACCCAGAAACCGAGGACGGCTGGGGTCGGAATTCGGGATGAACCCCTGGTCACCCTGTCTGTGTGTGGGGACGAGAGTTTCATGAGCTCCTTCCGCGAGTAGATCACGTCTCTATGTCCGTAAGGGAAGGGTTTAAGAGTGGGTCTAAATCACTTCCTGGAGGAGTGGCCTGTAACGGGCAGAGAGGAAGAGAAGGGGATCCGCGGGTGTTTGGGACAAGTCGCCTCTCACGCTCTTGATCACGCCAAGTGTCTCGTCGACGTCGCGCAGGTGGGGTTGCACGACCGATTCCGCGACTCGGCCCCTTAACAGGTAGTCCTGTTCCTGGAACACCAGTAGTTATTCGGGATGCCAGAGGGACACGTACCACTCCTCGTGCACCGCCCCTTCGCCCTCCCCGCGACGACGAAAGACAATGATCCTTCCCGTTGAGACTGTAATGAGGGCCCCGAAGGACTTCGAAACGAAAGTCTCATTAATTTGAAAACATTACTTTGAGGTCATGAAACCGGTGGAGTACGCTTCTCAACTGAGTCACCTTTTCTGAAACTACGATCCTCCCTGATCCCCGTCCTCCTCTTCTCCTACTGTCTCCTACTCTACCGACCTACCGTCGTGACTGAGCTACCTGCACTCAGACTCACTTGAGGCCCTCAACCACTACCTGTCCCTCCGGACCGGACGACGCTAAGTACCCCAGTGTTTCTCAGTCTGTGCTGACTCACTGACTTGACTTGACTTCCTATGATTGCGTACATTCTGTGGTCTCTCCTGTGTCTCTATTTATTCTTACCAGGGGTAGAAGGTTCGTAGACCGTCGGTCGTCATACCTTAAACGACACACGGTCGGAGGTGGTCCCCAACGATATCTCCTGGTTCCGACACATCAAGGACACAAGTTTAATAAAAGGTAGTTTTAACCCTTTTTCCTGTATTGTACACAACCACATATTGATCGTTTTGGGGTCCCGTGGAACTGGGATTACCTGTGGAGCTGGGACTACAAAAAATAAAAGTCTCTCTCGACCTCACTCAGTCCTTTCTAACTATCTTTTTTACGCAAACACCTTTCCCAAAACGACCTCCCTTTCCGTACAAAATCGATCTGCATGTTTACGAAACCCCCCTCTATGTCTCTACCAACATGTACTTTTGTTCCTTAATTCAATCTGTAACGGACCACGAAACACACATAAAAAAAGAGAACTAGGAAGGTAATTCAAAGAGAGGAAAAGTAAGGGGTTCTTTATTAATAATAGGACTATAAATGTAAAACATCTATTCTTTTGATTTTCAACTTTTCCCATTCATTAGACAGCTTCCAGTTACCGATCAATCCTCCGAGGTATCTTACCTTGGGTCCTTACGGGTAGAAAGTTGAGGAGCCATTACGGAGTCCTCCCGGAATACAAGAACGCAAAGAGTGATCCCAAATGAACCGTCTAAGAGTTCGGACACAAATATATCACTTTATAGTCCGGAGGAGTAAAACCAACGATTAAAATCAAACTCATGTATTTATGGAAATTTTTTAACAAATACAGACTCCTCTTTCGGTGTATGGAACCCTAGAACAAAGAATTTCAAATAATACGTATATTCAGTGAACCCGCAAAACAATTTTACGTCTCAAACTAAGTAATAGACCCAACCCCCGGACTCTAAGGAAAGATCGTCCAAGGGGCCCACATGACTGTACAACGATCAGGGACCTGGTGTGAAGTTAAAATGACGGGAGTTCTCGTAGACGACAATTAGGTCATTAGACGAAAAGGGTTCAGCTCCAGAACCTACCCTAGAAAGGGACCGGTGAGTCCAGAGACCGAGAAAGGAAGAGTCCACCGGGACCCCAGTTCGAGACGTAGTCACTACATGACGGACAGGACCGTTTCTATGACGTGCCGGGGTTCCGTTTCGGCGACGTGGACACGGTAGCCGACCTGTTCCTTTGGTGTCCACACTACCACAACCGAACCCTTTTTCTTCACCGCGTAGTTCAGGTTCTCGACAAATCTTGGGCAGTCCACTGTTTCTTCATGACCATGCTTTGGACAGCTATCGCCAGCTCCACCACATCCGGGAGAAAGTAAAGACGTCGAGAAGAATATAGTCCTTAGGGACCACTGTCTTCCGTGACAGAATCTTAGAGACCTGTATATTTTTAATATCCTTTATCTAAATCACGAGTCTGATAATCTCAGACTATCATATCACCAAGGATTAATACCGACATGTATTTTTAATAATTTTTAATTAAGACGTTCATTATACTAAACTAACAACACCATTTTACAGTCTGTTGTACCTATTTCGTTTTTTTTTTGCAGGACCTCTTAAGAGAGTAATAATAATAGAGATAATAATAGAGTAATAATAGAGATAATAAGAGAAAGGAAGGGAACCCCATCAAACCAAAAATAAGGACACCTCGAATGAGTAGGATAAATGTATGCACAGACTACGTCCAAGCTAGGGACTCAACCCTTCTAGGCGACCTCCTCCCGTATCGTTGGGTGAGATCATAAGAACGGATCCTTTAGGGTACCTGTCTCCTCGGACCACCCGATGTCAGGTGTCCCAACGTTTCTCGTCCTGTGCTACCTCACCGACTCGTGTGACTATACATATGACACACACACGCACACACTGTAACATGCCACATGTGACATGAAAAGGCTGAATTGAGAAGCAGACATCTGCACATTGAGTGCAACCACGTATATCTGAATGGAGTCAAAAACAAATAAACCGACACGACCCAGAATTAACGGCACACGTCCTAGAAACTAGAAGTGAGACCGTACACCTTAGAAGTCAACGTCGTATCCTTGAGACTTGACACCGTACACCCTAGATTAAGGGACTGCTCCCCAACTTGGGTCCGGGGGCGGTAACCTGGTGGTCTCTTCAGGGTTAGAATCAACAAAAAAAAAATTATTTATATTAAATAAAAAAATTAACTTCCTATTAACGAAATGTCTTAAAACAACAAAAGACAGTTTGGAGTGGTACTTAGTCGGTATCCATATGTATATAGGGGAGGGAGGACTTGGAGGGAGGGTAGAGGGAGGGGTAGGGTGGGGAGATCCAACTATGTCTGGGGGACAAACTCAAAGGACTCTGTATGTCGTTTAAGGGTAACCGATAGACAAAATGTATACCATTACAGTCAAAGGTACAATGAGAGACGTATGTAGAGTGGGAGAGGAGGGGAGAGGGGTACAGGTATTTAGATAAGAGATACAGACAAAGAGGTAACGACAGGACGTTTATTTACGAAGCCATGGTAGAAGAATCTAAGACATATATACACAATCACACACTATAAATAGAAAGGGAAAGACTGAATGAAGTGAGACATATTATCCGAGATCCAAGTAGGTGGAGTAATCTTGACTGAGTTTCCGTAAGGAAAAGTCTCGACTCATCGTAAGGTAACATATATACATGGTGTTGAAGAAATAGGTAAGTGGAGAGTCACCTGTAGAACCAACGAAGGTACAAGATCGACAACATTTATCACGACGTTACTTGTCACCCTATATACACAGAAAAAGTTAAAACGGTTGGAATCAAAAAAAATATCTTCTTTCCATGTACTCGTTTTTACTTTGGTGAGGATAGGGGGTAGATGAGTCAAACGACAAAGACTTCGTCAACGACAACGATCACAGAACACATTTGAACATCTCAATACACCCTATACATATTCGTCTACTGACATACCGTCGTATAAAACGTAACGAAACGTTGGACGAAAAAAGTGAACCTCCCTTTTCCGTTACCGTCGGGTGAGGTCATGAGAGCGGACCTTTTAGGGTACCTGCCTCCTCGGACCACTCGACGTCAGGTACCCCAGCGATTCTTAGCCTGTGCTGACTCGCTGAAGTGAAAGTGAAAAGGAAAGTACGTAACCTCTTCCTTTACCGTTGGGTGAGGTCACAAGAACGGACCTCTTAGGGTGCCTACCGCCTCGGACTACCCGACGGCAGATACCCCAGCGTGTCTCAGCCTGTGTCGACTTCGCTGAATCGTCATCTTCAAAAAGTGAACCTGTCATATAGAACCTCCCGGAAAACACAACGTGTCAATCTCGACAGAGGAGAAGTTACCGAAATAACATACATAAGCAACACATCTATATAGTATTGAAGGAATAACTACAAATCCGTCAAAAGTTAAAAAGTTTCGGAGAACGTTTCTTATACACTCATATAGGAATCCTGTTTACGGGTCTTTACCTTAATGACCCAACTTCCCACGTGCGAAATATTTTAAACTTATCAATGATGGCTCCAACGAGAGGTTTTACTACGACGACCACGACGATTCAGCGAAGTCAGTTCAGGTTGAGACACGCTGGGGTATCTACCGTCGGGTGGTCCGAGGGGGTAGGGACCCTAAGAGGTCCGTTCTTGTGACCTCACCCAACGGTAAAGGAAGAGGTTACGCACTTCCACTTTTCACTTTCACTTCAGCGAGTCAGCACAGACTAAGAATCGTTGGGGTACCTGGCATCGGATGGTCCAAGAAGGCAGGTATCCTAAAAGATCCGTTCTCATGACCTCACCCCACGGCAACGGAAGAGGTGGTTTTACTACTACAGTCAAAAATAAGGGTGATCGTCACTACTCATAGGTGAAGGGTAATACGGACTAGTTAAGTAAAAATTTTCCAAACGGTGAGACAACCATTTTTATATATATGAAATAAAAGATAAGGGGACAATTGACCACCACAACCGACCAACACACACACACACACACACACACACACACACACACACACACACAAATAGTCGTCAAACTCAAAAGGAAAGACACTTGTCTGACAAAAGAAAACGGACACAAAATATTCCAATAATAAAAGAAAAACTAACCACTCGTCAAAAAAGTATAAAACCTACAATCAGGAAAAACATAATATCTAAAACTTCAACGAAACGATAGAACCCTTGGAATTTTATTTAGATATACGAACTCTGGGTGGGTGTCTCCAAGACTAAGTATTCAGACCACCCACACTCCAAATCCATAGACATAAAAATTTTTCGAGGTGTTTACTGAGACTACTCCTTACTTCAAAATTCTTAGTGGAGTTACTCTCTACTGTCCATTACCTCGTTCAAATCGTACCATCGATTTACGAGTCTTTCTAGACACAAGTCGAGAGTGGACACAATAAATGGTCACACTCTGAAATCCATTTAATAACTCGGAGAGAATGATCTAAACCCTAAGAAACTCTCGTACCTAAAAAAAAAAAAAAAAAGGAAAGAAAGGAAAAAAAACCAACCCCGTACGCCACGTGTGTCGTACCGAATCCCTTAAAAGGGTTGGTCCCAAACTTGGGTCCGGGGGACGTCACCTTCGTACCTCAGAGTTGGTGACCCACCGGTCTCTTCAGACTGGTCATCCCTAAAAACAGAATAAGTAGGTATATTTTGGTCACGGATGGATTTAGTAACGGACAAATGTAAGTCACTTATAAATAACCGACTTGCAAAAACTCGTCCTCGTAATCCAGTAATCCTTCCCAGTAGATCACCAATATTTAGACACATTCATACCATTTTACGTAGTCTATCGTCAGACTCGACGATGGTTGGACGTCGACCCACAGGTCTCACACTCTACAATATAGACTCTCCCGAAAACTGAGGACCCGGTCGTTAAGACAAAATCCGACTAACTGGACCTCCTCCAAATTTGTATTCCTGTTTAGTCTTAGAAGATGGACAGACGTCACACTATCTGGAGGTTGTTCTCTCCGACCCTCACTCAATGACTTGACACAAACCCCAAGGACACTGAAAACCTCGCGTAAAGGAGGAACAAAATAGATGGACTGTTTATCTCGTCCTCGTCAGGACACTTAAAAAGTAAGTCAAGCAAAATAAATAAGTAAAGAAAGGATACGTTGAACTTGAATGGTAGAAAATAGGAAATTGTTTCTTTCTATATTTACTATGTTTTGATATAATAGGGGGAAATTTTACTTTGACGGGTATGAGTGAAAATTTCCGACCTACTTTCTGGTACAATGATTATATTAACAAAAACAAACAAAAGGACAAAGGGTGGTGGGGGGGGGGTGTCATAAGACGTTAGTCGTATAAATGAAATCATCGTCTTTTCTATCCAAACATTCTTATCACTGTCGACAGTCCGATTCGCGATATGGTTCTCTAATAAACCCTGGGAGACTGGGAGTCTTGAGCGATAGTCAAGTCAAGTCAAGTCAGCGAGTCAGTACAGACTGAGAAACGTTGGGGTACTTAACGTCGTGCGGTCCGGAGGGACAGGTAGTGGTTGAGGGCCTTAAGTGAGTCTGAGTGCAGGTAGCTCAGTCACTACGGTAGGTCGGTAGAGTAGGAGACAGCAGGGGAAGAAGAGGACGGGGGTTAGGGAGGGTCGTAGTCTCAGAAAAGGTTACTCAGTTGAGAAGTGTACTCCACCGGTTTCATGACCTCGAAGTCGAAATCGTAGTAAGGAAGGTTTCTTTAGGGTCCCGACTAGAGGAAGTCTTACCTGACCAACCTAGAGGAACGTCAGGTTCCCTGAGAGTTCTCAGAAGAGGTTGTGGTGTCAAGTTTTCGTACTTAAGAAGACACGAGTCGGAAGAAGTGTGAGGTTGAGAGTGTAGGTATGTACTGGTGTCCTTTTTGGTATCGGAACTGATCTGCCTGGAATCAGCCGTTTCATTACAGACGAAAACTTATATGACAGATCCAACGAGCATTGAAAAAAAGGTTCCTCATTCACGGAAAATTAAAATACCGACGTCAGTGGTAGACGTCACTAAAACCTCGGGGTTTTTTATTTCAGACTGTGACAAAGGTGATAAAGGGGTAGATAAAGGGTACTCCACTACCTTGTCCTACGGTACTAGAAGCAAAAGACTTACAACTCGAAATTCGGTTGAAAAAGTGAGAGGAGAATATCACGTTTCAGGTCGTACTTTGGAGATTCATCGGTTTATTGGTTCCTCGTGAAGGAGTAGAAATGCCGAGTCCGTCCCAAACACACAGGGGGGTCCCGGTAGTGGCACGCGCAGGGCCACGGACTTCGCCCTCAGCACCTGTAGGGGTAGTAGCTCTTCCTCCGCGTCCCGGTCGTCGTAGTGGTGTTCCACCCACCCACTCGTGGAGACCTCCCTGACCAAAAGACGAGTAGGAAACTTCAGTGTAGAGCTAAAGAAACCGACGTCTACTGCGACAGGGGCTCGATGGCACACCTACTGCCCGTCTACCACTCCCAAGCCTCGTCGGCCTTGCGTGTCGACCGTCACTGAGTCATGGTCCACGACTCGTCGTCGGACAGGCGACGGGAGGACCTCGAGGTCGGATAATGGCCACTCCCACGACAAGACGTCGCCCACCGTCTCGGCGCCCCGAGGAGTCCCGAAGTGTGTCCCAGAACACGACCCGGGACGGGACGGAGACTCGGGGGCCATAATGCTCCACGACTCCAACATGGTCTCACACGAAGACTACGACTAGGTTCCGACCCTCGCGAGTACCCCCACCCTAACACTTTTTGTCATCGTATTCCTACACTTGTCAAACGAATGCAAATAAATTTTTAAACGTTTGCCCAAGGAGTTTTTCTACAGACAGGTGGCGACAAGTATCGCCGCGATATGTGTCATCGGTTTTCCACTTGTGTTGGGTGTACATGTAGTCGTCTACTAACCTTTCTGTACCACCATGAAGTACGTCACTTTATAATGGGTCGGTATCTTTTCTTCGTCCAAGACTGTGCACGAAGTCGACCTAGTTTGGAATGTCTGTGATACGATTTAATTTCTTCGGGTCGCGTTTTCCCGTGTGTGACATACTAAGGTGAATACACTCTATGGATCTCAGCAGTCCAAGCATCTCTGCCTATCGTCTCACCGCCAATGTCCCCGACCTCCCTCCTCCCCCTCCCCTCAATGCCAAATACCCCTGTCCCAAAGTCAAACCCCGCTTTCCCAAGACCTCTACCTGTCACCACTACCAAGGTCTCGTCACACTTACATGAATTGCGGTGACTTGACTTACGAATTTTGCCCAACTTTACCATGTGGAACCCCGAAGGGACCGCCAGGTCACCAATCCTGAAGCTCGAAGGTGACGTCCTCGTATCTAAGGTACGGCGAACCCCCTGAAGCCAGGACGTACGGGACGACACGCCGGAATTTTTTTTCTCTCTTAAGGATTACTGGATGAAAGTTTAAGACAAAAATTTTTTTCAAGTTTAAAATACATATAAAACGGTATTATATTTTTATTTACACGGTTCATCATGATAAATTACAATATACTATTTCAATAAAAAATTTTTTTCGTTTTTCGCACCGTCGCTATCTGGAGTTCAACTAGTCTCACCAATACACACCACCTTTCCCTTGACACTACCCCTCCCCATGAATCTCCGAATTGCCATAATAAAGGATTATCGAGTAGTAAACAATATAATAGGAAATGGGAAGTAACATCAACCCCAAAACGGTTAAAATGACACGAAACTAAATTATACTAATCTTCGTCTACGGCGGTCACCATAGCAAAGATATCGATTAGTGTTCAGAGGAGCGAAAGGGAAAAATTTCCTTATTTTGTAGTCGAAGCACAAGTGGACAGAAAACCCAACCTAACGGGTCAGGAACCACTAGTGTTCATGAGTCTGACCTTGTCCGACCGGGGGGTCCATTACAGAAAAACTGGGTTCTACGTTGTCTTATTCCCTCTTTTGAGTGCGGAAGGGGAACAATTCAGGGATTTCAGTCAACGTCGTTTCCGCACAGCTACCAAAAGTCTGTGTCGTGGGACGGTCGACCCGAAGGGACCACCGAGTGTCATTTCGTAGGTGGACGTTACGTCTGCACCCCCAGTGCCCAAGTCAGAGACCAAGCCTTTCTAGGCGACCTCCTCTCGTACCGTGGGTGAGGTCATAAGAAGGGGCCTCTTAGGGTACCTGTCTCTTCGGACCGTCCGATGTCAGGTACCCCAGTGTTTCTCAGACTGTGCTGATTCGTTGATTTGTTGTCATTAGGAGGACGATCGAGAAATCCAATCCCTCTTTAAGTCTTCGTCTGTCCTCTGAAAGACTTCCGAGTTTCGTCGGAAAGTACGATAACGAATTCTCGGAACCACCTTTGAACAAAAAGTGACAATGTCGAGTAAGAACCTTTCGGTCTCTTGACCGGTTTCTCGTGAAAGGGTCACACCAACCAAAAGACAGTACATCCAAGACTTGGGAAGGATCTCTACCAGGTCTTCGTCCGACAGGGAGTGACAGTAGGCTCCCCCAGTCACTACTCCGGGCTATCACCTTCAGAAGATGGGGACCGACGACCAGTCTCCGCGGCGGCCGGGCCGAGAGTGCTCGAGAAAGGAAACACATCTTTGACAGACGGCCCTAGGACTTCTTCGACCCCGACGTCGTCAGGTTCCGGGCGGTGGAGGGGGACGTGGACGTACGGACGGTCGACTGGGACGGACGGGACGTCGGGGTCTTCCTTCTTGAGTGGAACGAGACGTCCGGAGGAGCGATGAAACAGTTGAGGGACGCGGCAGACCCGAATTTCTACGGCTCAGCCCTGGTATCACGCCCACTACTTCGGCGTGTCGGTCCTCGGGTCACTTCTGCCAGCCCGTCAGACGGGACTTAAGAAGTGAAACAAATTCCCTGAGACGACTGAAGAGTGGCCCCGGTCTGAGGTCTTCTCGGTCCACACTTCTCAACCTCTTTGGCGACGAAGCCCCGAAAATGACCTCCGATCGTAGACAAAGGGTGGTGAGACCAGTGTGAGACCCTTTTGATCGTCCGTCGAAGGGACGGAGGTCCAGCTGTTCTCAGGTCCTAGTCGTCTCGCTTTCGGGCCCTGACGACTAGGCCGTACCAAAAATGGGTCGTTACTTCGTGAACTGGATAGTCCTGCCAAGGACACCAACCTCTCTTGCACTACCAATAGATCGAGTCTCTCCCTAAGTCCTCGTCAAAGACAGAAGTACCTCCAGTGTCCTGGTGAGTCGTTTCGGAAAGACGAACTAAACAAGTCAGGGTTTAAAAATCTTTATAATAATAACCTCAAGCTAGCGAAATGTTACAACACAATCAAAGACGACACGGTGGTTCACTTAGTCGACACACATATGTATGGAGGGGAGGGAGAACTCGGAGGGTGGGAGGGTAGGGTGCGGAGGTCCAGTAGCGTCTCGTGGCTCGACTCGAGGGGTACGATGTGTTGACGGAGGGCGATCGGTAGATGTAAAAGGTCTGCCATTACATGTCTACAGTCACGATGAAGGGTCAAGCAGGGTGAGAGACGAAGGGTGGGGTAAAGATGTACAGGTGGCAGATGTAGAAGTAGAGGTAAGGACGGCCCGTTTATCCTAGTCGACACGGTAAAAAGATCGAAAATAGATATCCGTAATTATGTGCTATAAACAAAAGGAGAAAGACTAAAGTAAGACATACCGTCAGAGATCCAGGTAGGTGTAGTAATGTTTATTGGGTCAAAGAAAGTAAAAATACACATTATAAGGTAACATATATACATGTGTAGAAATAGGTAAGTAGACAACTACCTAGTCAACGTCTAAGACATCTGTCACCAGTTCCTAAGAGTGGACCGAGTCGAGTCCTCGGAACGACACGCTCACTAGCACCTCGGACACTTCACCACAGTCACTCGTTCCTCTCGTCCACATTTGCTGCCTGTCCATTGTTTTCGTTCATCTCGTCCGTTCCACAATCCGGTACTACCCTCGTGGGTATATGGATTTCTCCCGTCGTCAATCGAGGTCGACTTACAGTAAGGCCCCCTTGTCTAAAGTATTGAAAAAAGTCTCACTCCTTTGGGTCGGTAAGTACACTTTAGACGGTCGTAGAGTGATCGATTCAGTCCTAAAACAATCGAACCTATCTGACGACGACGATTCAACAAAGTCAACACAGGCTGAGACACGCTGGGGTATCTGCCTTCCGAGGGGACAGGGACCCTGAGAGGTCCGTTCTTGTGACCTCACCCAACGGTAAAGGAAGAGATCACGTACTTCCACTTTTCACTTTCCCTTCAGCGAGCCAGTACAGGCTGAGAATCGCTGGGGCACCTGACGTCGGGTGGTCCGAGGAGGCAGGTACCCTGAAATGTCCGTTCTCCTGACCTCACCCCACGTTCGCGGAAGAGGTTAACCTATCCGATCGTCTAGTATAAACGTCCAACCCAAAGTAGCCGTCCGACAGACAAACGTTAGATACAAATTTCTGATCACATCTACAAACCCTTTCCCGGTAGAACTCTCAAGACGTAGTCACCAACTGCAAAATCGAAGTGCATCGTAGACAGGCAGATACCCCAGTGTGTCTCAGCCTGTGCTTACTTCACTGAATCGTCGTCGTAAACAGGAAAGATCTGGTCCCCTACCGAAACCAATCAGACATTTGTGACATCAATCACAACACTTCCTCGACGGTAAAGAGCTTAGAAGCAACAAAGTCTTCGTTCGGACAGGAGTCCAGAGTCCGCCGACTCGGTTCGTGGTGAACCTCCTTTTACTTAAATTGGCGAGGAGAATCACCAGGCCGAGCGAGGACAGACCAAAAAAAATTGTCATGTTAGAACGTTTGTTTATGTGGAGCACAATGGAACCGACTCGACTCTTTTGAGCCTTACTACCGTCTCAACCCCTCCCTGGGGTAATCTATGAGAGAGAGACAACTTTTGTTGAAAGATTTGGGTGAAAAGACAAACGCATTATGACAATGGGACGTGGTACCTGAATTGAAATCTTCGTGTCTACTCCAGTGACACACACAGGAGGCGTCGTTCTCTTCGGTGGCGTTACTCTTCGGGAGTGTAGTGTTGGTCTCTTCCCGGGACGGAGCGGTGTTGATCTCTTTTGGGAGCGTGTCGTTGGTTTTGAGTCACGTAGATTTTTACAATTAATTTTTTTAAAAAATTTCTATCACAAAAATTTTTTAAAAAGCTACACGGTCCAAACCCCCATCGTAGAGGAGTTGGGGTAGTGGTTTATCAACGTTTCAGTCCCCAAAGGTAATGGAAGAGTCCGAACTATTAGGAGATCTTGTTGAGAGTTTTGAGTCGAGACGAACGACAACGTCAAAAAGAATGCCGTTATTTTCTCCTCTGAGTTTTTTTTTTTTTTTTTTTTTCTCCTCTGAGCCCACCTCCAGACGCTCCCAGGGTCTGTGCTTCGATGGGACCGGGGAGGGACCCCTAAGTCCTGCTGGCGTCAGGTCCACGTGTCTCCCACGGTTGGTGTTTCCAGTGTATTCGAAGTTACGGACCTCAGAAATAACCTCAAAGTAGTATAGTCGTTCTAACTAATCTAGTGACCAATAACTTGAGTCAGGTTGAGAAGTAGAGATTAGTGTACTAACCAGATAACTGTATGGTGACTGTCCGGACGTGGGACTGTGAGGGGTCCCCAATATGTTTGACAGTCCTGGGTAGGATTCATTGTTTCTGTGAGGATAGTAAGGTTTCTAAATCTCCGAAGGAGGGCCCTCCGTCCCTGTTTTCGGTCCGTTTAAGGAATGATGTGTTGTGACAAACGGGGAACGTGAGGACAAGACCTCAGTAGAGGTACAGGATCTATCCCTGGGGAAGTGGAAAGCCGGAGGAACCACCGACAGACACATATGCGGAGGTAGTCGATCTCGGACTTCCAAGAGAACCTGGTCACCGGAACTTTATAAAGACAAGTGAAGGAAAGAGAGTGGGGTGAACCGTGTGGGAATAGACGACACTAGGTCCCGTCACTCTTACCCCAAAATTAGTTCGGACTAGTGGACCCTCCCACTTTGAGACGAAAGGACCCCTACAAGAGACGACACGAGGGTCAGTGTTATTTGACACACACGAGTCAGTACAGGTTGAGAAACGACGGGGGTGTCTGACATCGGGTGGTCCGAGGAGACAGGCACGTTAAAGGGTCCGCTCTGACGACCTCACTCAACGGTAAAGGAGGAGGTCCCCTAGAAGAAGTGGGTCTCCACCTTGGACTCAGAGGACGGAGAGAAAGGAACGTCCTCTTAAGAAATGGCGAATTGGTAGTCCCTTCGGAACCCCCCGTGTCATTTGTCCGAGGTTTATGACGACCCTTCTTACCAATCTCGACTGACCCCCAACCATGCCCAGCCCATCCCCTTCCTGGATCCCACTGAGGGCCCCTCGGATAGGACTCAACGTCCCATCTACTCCACCCAATGTCATTTGTCTCCTCCTTCTCCAGACCCCCCGGGGAGGGTTCGGACGCAGTCACGATAGTATGTCGGAACACAGGTCTCCCCGGGACCCCCTCCCGTTAATGGGGCACACGGGACTCGTGGCTCTTCACGAGTAGTGGGGTGTGAAGGACGGCGCATAGGATCAGTAAAGGACATTAATGTGGACAGAGGATGGAAGAGTACCCGTCTGTACCCCGAAGGGAGAAACCGGGGGTTCGGGATGCGGACATTTGAGAACTTTTCACCGGTCACTTGTCATTCCGTCAGGGGGCTGAGACCATCGAGAGTCCGAGACCTAGATCTACCCGAAAGTCAAGTTTACTACCGAGACTATCAATAACCGATTGACGCCTATTAAATAAATTGAATAGACTCGGAGTCAAGCTCGTGGACGTTTTACCCGTATTATTGTCATGGAGATACTGTGTGTATAAAACTTCCTAATTAACTTTGTTAAGTATAATTCAAGGGTCTTCTCAAGGATTATCTACCGTTCCTGGGTTAATTACATTATTATCCAACACACGCACACACACACACGCACGAGTAATAACAACGATTTAACATAGACTAAGAAACATTAGGGGACCTGACATCGAGTAGTGTGAAGAGACAGGTACCTTAAGAGGTCCATTCTTATGACCTCGTCCAACGGTAAAAGAAGAGGTCCTCTAGAAGGACTGGGTCCGTAGCTTCGACACAGAGGACGTAACCGTCCGTCTAAGAAATGATGACTTGGAGGACCTTTAGGCCATTACAATCCAATTTCGTCCAATTTAAACGGTAAAAATAACTCTACCATAAGTGTACGATATTTTAAGTGGGTAAATTTCACATCTTAAGTCATGTAAGGATCTTAACCTATTAATCGTGGGGTTAGATTAAAGTCTTATAAAATTAAGAGTGTTTTTGAGTTATAGGTAAAAATTTAATTATATAGAGGAAAACAAACAACACGAAAACTACAGTATATAAAATTTTAACGGATTAGATTTAAGTCTCTAAATGGATAAAAAGGGGAGAATTACAAAAGATCCAAATTGAGAATGTAAAACCCTGATAGTCAAGTCAAGTCAACTCAGAGAGTCAACACAGGCTGAGACACTCTGGGGTACCTGACGTTGTACGGTCCGGAGGGACAGGTAGTGGTTGAGGATCTCAAATGAGTTTGAGTTCAGGTAACTCACTACGGTAGGTTGGTAGAGTAGGAGACAACAGGGGAAGAGGAGGACGGAAGTCAGAAGGGGTCGTAGTCCCAGAAAAGTTTACTCAGTCAAGAGGTGTAGTCCACCGGTTTCATAACCTCAAAGTCGAAGTCGTAGTCAGGAAGGTTACTTATAAGTCCTGACTTAAGGAAAGGTAAATTTTAATTGAAAATTCATACTACATAATTCCACAAGTCGAAACGTACACCTATCGATTACCAGGGTCGTAGTAAACAACTTTTCTAAAAAAAAAAATTTCCTAGGTGTATAAACAAACAACAGCTACACCTGGCAAAAATTTCAGATAACTTAAACAATGTTATAATAAAGACAAAATACAAAACAAAAGACCCCTCACTTCGTACACTCTAGAATCGAGGGACTTGTCCCTAGTTGAGTGTGTGGGACCTGTACTTCTGTTTCTACTTCGGAGTTGGTGACCTGACAGTCCCTTCAGGGGACTTTTCTAATAAGAAAGAGGGTACTTTAACAAAACCATTTGACAGTAAAAACTTCTAGTCAAGTCAAGTCAACAAGTCAGCACAGGTTGAGAAACCCTGGGGTACCTCACGTCGTGAGGTCCGAAGGGACAGGTAGTGGTCGAGGGCCTCGGATGAGTCTGAGTACAGGTAGCTCGGCCACTTCGGTAGGTTGGTAGAGTAGGAGACAACAGGGGGAGAGGGTGGAAGTCAGAAAGGGTCGTAGTCCCAGAAAAGTTTACTCAGTCATGAAGCGTAGTCCACCGGTTTCATAACCTCGAAGTCATAGTCAGGAAGGTTACTTATTAGTAATGACTGAAGGAAATCCTAAATATCAATTAAAATAACCCATTCTAAATCAAAATAATGTCATAAGTATACTTTCTTCGTTTTACTCCTCATTAACGTTAAAGAGGAAAATGATGGTCTACCGTCGTCAGAGGGTCTAAATAAGAGGGAAAGACCGGACTTTCGCCCTTGTCCAAAATTAGTCCGTAGAAGGTGTTGTCGCCAAGGACAAACGGAGACTGGAGGTCTATGGGAACTGTAACCGAAGGGGTCGCACCATTTAGAGCCCGGAAAATAAAAAATTCAATCAAAGTTTGAATTTAAAAAGACAAGAGACCACCTCTGACTCTGTCACCTCCCTCCAGTACCAAACCCGAGGGGTTCATATAAGTGGGATCTTACTCTGAGTATTTGTGAGTCAACATTCTCCTGACGTTCAAGTGATGTCTGTACACCTTTCATATTAGTTCGACGAGAGTCAATACCTTTTCGGGTCTATCCTCATGTAGAATCCACCCTGTGTGTCACTGTGGGTCGGGATGTTGCCCTCGTGACGGAAGAGTCAGGGTCCAGACACAATGCCCCGGGGTGGACATCGTGGTCCCCTCTTCGCGCTCTCTCTTCGCTTTCTCATCCTTAGACTTTCCGGGTGGAAGGAAAGCCCTTCTTTGTGGACGAGACTGAGTGACCGGAGAGAACGACCAAAGAGTTTCATAATCGTCAAGACTCAAGGGATTTGGATGGGCCCTCCCCAGAACGATGAAGGAGTGGGGTGGTGGAGGTCCGAAGGGTTGACATGTGTCCCAACTTCCCGGTGGAAACAGACGGAGGGTCTAGCGGATCTCTGTCGACTTAAATGGACACTTAAGACAATTGCTCTGGGGAAGGTATAATCCGTACGAGGTAAGTAAATATTCAGTACCGACGCGAGTTAAAAAGTGACAAATTTTATTTTCGGATTACCTTTATAAGTAAATGGGTGGTGCACCAACGTCTCGAGTCGACTTTACAGTTCGTACGAATCGTCAACCGACGAAAATAAAACCGGGTTACGTAGCATCATTTTTTAACGTTAGAGAAACAACTAGTCTTCATGAGTCACTATACATACTAATCACTAATCATACTAAAACTGATTATTTTCGTCTGGCTATTTTACACTAAACTATTTATTACCCCCCTTTATTTCTACCGTCCAAACCTTCAACCCCGACGTGACTACTCGAAGTCCATCGGCTGTGCACACTCTCCGACGACGGGGAAGAAAGAAGGGACGGGGGTGATGAGGGGTGTCGGAAAGACTTTACACAAAGTCTCAGGAGTCCGAGGACGGAGAAGGTGTGGGGCGTGGACGTAGACACCTGGGACTTGGGGTCGTAGTCTCGTCTGACCCGTGGGGGAAAAGGGTTGCGGACGACTGGTCAGACAGGGCCCCGCTCACACCTACGTCCTCGCCCTCCGTCCCTCGGGGTTCGTGGTCGAGACTAACACCCGGCCCCGACACGATTGGGCCTCGGGTAGAGAGTTGTGACCCTCGATAATGGTAGACAGGTAGTCGTCGAAGTTCCTCGGTCCTCGGTACTGGACCTGGGAAGTCCCTCGCTCGCTCCCCTACCCAGGGGTGAAACTACACTCGTTGTCCCAGTCTCTCCCTCGTCCTCCACTCCCGGTCCGGGCCCGACGTCCGTCGTTAGAGGAGAGGTCGAGCCGAAGGTGCCACTCGGGTCGAACGGAAGTAACGGGAAAAGGGCAGAGGTGTGCTCGGAGACCCGACGAGACCCGAGGACCAGGGTGAGGAGGTCGGACACAGGGTTAACACCCGGGTAGTAATGGACAGGCGTGTGGGAGGGACCTCCCCCTCACTCCGTCACCCTCCCGCCCCCGCCCCCACGGTTTGGCCGAACTAAGATTCCCCGTCCACCACTGACGAAGGATGTCCTTCGTGCCCTAGACTTTTAGTCTCTCTTGGAAGGGAAGCCTTGGTCCTTGGCGTCCCGACCCTCCCCGGAGGCGGAAGTCGATGTGAGGAGCGTCCGGTACGGGTCGAACCGGGACGTACGAACGTGAGTTCCCCGTGATGGAGGACTCGAAGGGTGTGAGTGACCAACCCCCTCCTCTACCCTCTTGTTCCTCCCTCCCTCTACCTCCCGTCTTCCTGTTCGTCTCCCTCTCTCGGTACCCAAGGGGACCTACACCGGACTCGATGTGTGTGTGTGTGTGTGTGTGTGTGTGTGTGTGTGTGGAGGATATCGGTCCGGTGTGTGTGTGTGTGTGGAGGATATCGGTCCGGACTTGCCGACGGTCAAGTAGGACCGGGTCAACCTCTTCAGACCGGCAAAAGGACAGATTTCAATGTCTTAAAAGGTCTTCAAGGGGACAAAAAAAGAAGACCTGAGTATTTGGTCTAAAAGGGGACAGGAAGATGAAGTGGCCGGATCTCTTCTTTTCGGTCTCTTTCTCTCGCTCATCCGTCTCCCGGACACCAGTGTGTGGGTTCCGACTAGAGACAGAGACAGGGAGGAGGAACCTCGAGGGTCTCGGACTCATGGGCGTTGTGGTTGCGGACGACGGACGTGTCTCGGAGAACGTACTCAATTGAATAAGAGTACGTACACACGATTCAGCGAAGCACAGGTTGAGAAACGCTGGGGTCCCTACCATCGGGCAGTCCGAGGAGACAGGTGCCCTAAGGGGTCCGTTCTTACGACCTCAGTAGGGGGTCTCAGGGTCCCCTACTTCTTATCGGGACTGACACGACAAGAAAGATGTCGTGTCCTGACCCTCTCCAGAGGTGGAAGTCGATGTGACGAGCGGTCGTTACGGGTCGGACCGGGACGTGTGAACGTTTGAATGATGCCAAATCCCCTCTGTATCCTTTCCTTCAACTGAGGAATAAAGGTCTTTCTGACCTCAGTTCGACCGAGACCCTCAACAGTCCGTCACTGACTCGTCCATCAGGGGGTCCTCCCCTACACTCCTCTGACGTCACATCGAGTCCCTAGTGGGACTCTTGTCTCATTTATGTGGCCGCACGGGGTTTGACCTACCGGGTGATTTCTACCTCGACCTCTGGCACAACCCTCGCCTCCTGTGCCGCCAGTGGGGGTCGGTTCGGGGGAGGGGACGGGGGTCGGTCCTTGACCCATCTAAGTTCCCTCTCGAGTCGCAGTACCCGTCAGGGGCTTCCCGACACCTAGGGAACTCTCCACACGCCGACTAGACATCCACGACTATACTTCGGTCCTGAGAACCCAAAGACTAAACTTCCAGTCTTCGGGTTCTACGGTCCCGATTTCCTTGGGGGTTCTAGGCCGTAGTTCAGGAAGGACCTTAGTCTCCTCCTCCCTACTCAAACGAGATAGTTTTCGCAAGAAAGGAAGAGTAGGAGACTCGTCCAAGTGAGTCGTGGGCCGTAGTGAGTAGGGACCCGTCAAATAGACGGTAGTCCCCACGACAAACCACGTCCTCTACCTTCCCCTCAATCTCGTCCACCCTCCCGTCTCTCCTTGCGGGGCCCGTACCCCCTGTGACCGTCGAAACAGAGAATGCGAGTGGAAACTCCCTCCCTTCCTGTCCCCAACAGCCACCGGGGAGGTTGGGATGTACCGTGCGGCGGGACACAGACCCAGTCCCTTAATTCGACAGGAGTGGAGGGGTCATTCTTACTCCAAACTGCCCGACACTGTTCTCGACAGTCACGACCCCAGGTCAGGGTCGGTAGCGACTATTCCGTCCGTCGAGTCCTGGGGACCCTTTCTCTCCTGGTCATCCCGTCATAGGTCCCGAGCTCCCCCACCATGTCCACCCTTGTCTCGTTGGAAACACGTAGGGATTGACCGGGACCGGTGCCTGCCGAAGGACGGTCCCCGGGACGGGGACTGGACGGAGGGTGTGGACCCGAGTCGTGTGTCCCGGTGTTAGGTGGGGATGGAACCGTGGGTGAACCCTGGTCCGAGAGTCGAAGAGACCCCTCGAGCAAGACGTCCCTACTTCTACCCCTGTTCGAAGTTCCTCTTCGTCCACTGTCACTGACAGAACCGGCAACAGGTCACGGACGGGAGGGTCGGAGAGAAGAGTCGTGACATGACCCGCTATGGTTGGTCGACGGTTGAGGACCTCGACTTCAACTCTTCGTACACTTACCACCCCAGTATAAGGACCCCCGTTGGGTGTCTGGGGGTGCACCCAGACAGGACCCTCCTTCGACTCGGAGACACCCTCGGCCCGGGAGTGGTCTCTCTTCGTCTTTCGTGGACCCCTGGTCGGAGGAGTGCCAGGGGTTCAGGAGGACCAGGGACACCGAACCGTGTAGGGACGTACTCGTCCCTGGAATGACACAAACGTAAAGACGAACCACTCCTGTAAGACCCCTACCTCCAAGATCCGGGACTCGGGGTCGGGTCGAGTAGGGATTTGGCGCTCCGACCAATTGACGTCAACGTCCGCCCCTACCCGCTGTCTCCGGCTGTCGTAGCGAGACTACGCGGCTGAACAATCGACTCGTACCGGCACCAGAGTCGTCCTTTGAGCGGAGACCTGACGTGAGACGGAGGAGACAGGGTGTAAAAGGTTTCTTTACACGGAGTAGTGACGAAGAGAGCAAATGGGGAAGGAAGACCGGCCGGGATTTTAGTTGGTCCCACCCGAGGTCCGGACCCGAACCCCCTGTGACCGTTGAAACTGTCCGACGGAGAGTCGGAGTGGGGTGGGGCGGTCTCTACGAGACAGGAACAGAGAAGAACCCAACTCCTGGGATGAGACGAGACGACACGGGGGAACCCGGGCCTTCCTCGGACCCTCATAGGCAGACTGACCACCAAGAGTCCCAGGAACGACACTAGAGGTCCCCGAGACAAGGGTTGGAGGGGGAGGACGGGTTCGACCGGGACCCACCTGGGGCGTCTGGTCGGCGGGTCGACTGGTCTGAGGCCCCAGAGACCAACGGGGACCTCGACGTGTCTCTCCGACCCCTCCAAACGTCTCCGGAGATCCCAAGGTCAACCTTTCTACTCTCTCCTTCCGTAAGTGACTGTCCGTGTGAGAGCCCAGGGCTGGACCCTGCCTCCGGTTCTTAAGAGTACGGTTTCAGTCCGAGGTTTCACACTGACCGACGAGAAGTCGGCAAAGGGACGCAGACGGTAGCAAAGACGACGCCGGAGACAGAGGGAGTAGGAGAATAGGAGAGAAACCTGCAGACAGGGAGGAAGAGAGACAGACAGAGACAGAGACGGGACGGAGAGACGGAGAGAGTTGGAACGCCAGAGACGTGGACGGGGAGCCAACCAGGGAGAGACCACGGAAGAGGAAGGACACGTCTGGGCGGAGAGGGGAAGAGAAAGAGAGAGAAGAGGGAGAAAAAGAGACAGGACTACCAGAAGGAAACACACTTCAGGGAGGAGAGGAGGTGGGCGTCGAAGTCGGTATAGGAGAGACGCCGGGGGATGGGGACGGGGTAGGTCGTCCTCTGAACAGGGGTCCTGGGGGAGTACCTCTGGCCCTCTGGGGACCCAAAAGGAGACCCGTGACCCTTCGGTCGGGATACCACCCCCTTACCCGCCACCCGAAATTGGAGACTTTCACAGGGGGACGAGGGGGCCGTTTGTGAAACTCACGAGTCCACGGACGGTCCCAACTCCAGAGGTCTGGTCAGGGGAGCGGAGGAAAGGTTTCCCCGACGAGGGCATTCAGGGGCTACGATGTCACACAGGGGTCCGGGGTGTGTACTTCCCAGGGAAAAACGACACTTCCCCTCTGCTCTTCCTTTTCCCCTCCTCCCTCAGGATATACGGACCAAGGACCCCTCTTGTGGCCTGAAACTGAGGTTTCTGACCGGACTTCTGATTTTCCTGTCTCCCTGTGCCGACCGGTGTCGTAGGCAGGGGTCCACTGGGACACGGCACGGTGTCGGAGGAGACACGCGGGGGAAGTCTGCGACGGGAGGTACCCGACCCCCTCCCTCCCGACTGACTTTTGTCGGAGCGTGTTGTCTTCTCCCCTGGTCCCTAGTCTCTCCGTCAGTCGGGTCCTGTGTGTCGTTTAACGGCCGCAACGACCCCACCGGAAAGAAGAGGTGAGGGTGGAGAGGATCCTAAGACGGGCTTCCGTAGACCCGGCTGACGGTGTACGTCCGGCGAGGACGGAGGTGGGGTGTCAAAGACGTCAATATTTACGGACTCAGATCGTTTGACCAAAACTTGTAGAAGAGATGGGGTCCGTACCCCGATCAAACTCTCGACCTACACCCACCGTGGAGGTCCCCCGGTAGACAGACGAGACTCTGGGGACAAGAGGTGAGACAGACACAGACACAGCGGGTACCCGGTCCCGATTTCCCTCCTCCCGTGCCCGCACCCAACCCCCACCGGTACCCCACTCCTCACCCCCACCTCCCCGGACCCAAATTACTCCACTGACGGTGAACATTTACTTTGTCTTCCGTCACGTCGAACACACTTGAGACTGGAGAGGACAGGTAGAGCGGAAAGTGGCCCTCGAAATGCTCCCGCCGGGGAAGGAGTCTTCCCTGGGTGGCGTCGAACCCCTACGAACCGGGCTCTCCCAGTCCCTCCCAGCCCCACTCTTCTTCCCGACCCGGGTCCCGTATCCGATCCCAAGTGGGCTCGGGGACGTGGAGACGGAAGGATTCTCCTCGCGACCTCTAACCTTCCACCCACCCCGTGGACTTAAACTCCTGCTTACACTTTCAGTGAGTCAGCACAGACTGAGAAACACTGGTGTACCTAATATGTCACGTACCTGAAGAGGTCTCGTCTTATGACCTCACCCATCGGTTAGGGAAGAGGTCCCCTTAGAAAGGTTGGGTCCCTAGCTTGGGTCCAGAAGACGTAACGTCCACCTAAGAAATGGTCGACTCGGTGGTCCCTTCAGGCCTCCGTATCAAACGTTTTGACCTCTGAAGATTTTTACGTTTGAGGGTTCGGGGTTGGGACCCTAAAGACCAAGACATCCAAACTCCACCCCCGAAGGGACTTCCGAGTCACCATTTCTTATGGACGGTTTGTCCTTCGCACCCAAGATGGAGATCCAACCCTACTAGGGGACCTCCTCCTTTACCATTGGGTGAGGTCATAAGAACGGACCCTTTAAGGTGCTTGTCTCCTCGGACCACCCGATGTCAGGTACCCCAACGTTCTCAGCCTGTACTGACTCAATGATTTATTGTTGTTGTCGTCCAAACTTCACCCCGAACCTTAGACATCAAAATTTTACGAGGGTACCACTAACAATTTGTGTCGGTTCAAATCGTTGGTGGTAGCACCTGGAGTCTCGTTGCACCGGACCGGTCTCAGTAGGAGAGTGGTCCGCTCACTTGGAGTCAAGAGTCCCTACCGGGGACCGAGACAAAGGCCCTACAGGGGTGCGTAGTCCAGGACACGAAACAAAGTGTCGGTAGTGGGACTACCCGGGAGGAGCATTAGGACGTCCCATCTACCGTACTAGACATAAAGTTTTTACCCTACCTCTAATTTATAATTATTGAGTGGGTTCTCCTGTGTCTTGACTCTAAACTTTTGCTAAGTTGGACGGAGGTTTTTAAGACGGTAATTCATCTATCATAAGGTAACGGAAGTACCTGGACGATGACTCAGGTTCGAGCGAGACGAGTAACGGGTTGTCCGGTTACTTAGGTTGTCTACTCCACAACTCCGTTCCTTCTCTGAAATAGACCTTTCGATCGACTGGTTCTTCTACCGTCCGATCTCGGAGTTCTATTCGTAGAATAGTCCCAGCCCTATGGTCCAAGAAAAGATCTAGTCTCTACCGCCCTCCACTCCTTCCGGCAATTAGAACGTTTGTAGAGGATTTTGCTTACCGTTCGGAGTCAGTCCCGTACACAATTAAAGAAGAAAGGATGGTAGGTGTCCACCTGTCCCAAGACTTGTTTTTCCGTGAAATCAAATTGTCAGTCCGTTTCCCCGTCCCAAGAGACTCCGTTCGGTAAGATATACTAATATTATTGTTTTCGTTGCTTTTCGTTTAGCTTCTTTATCAAGGTTGTACCTCAGTCTTAACCAAAGAAGAGACGTTGTCTGGATACATTTCCAGAGTAATTGTGACTCGATAAGTCACACATCCTTGGTTCTTTAGTGTCAGAATGACGAAAGATTTACATCAGGACCCCGGTCGAAACCCGCGGTACTGAATTGTGTCGGGGTGTCCCGTCTCTGTAACCAGACCAAGTACTGACGGAGGGTCCCAACTCGTGTCCGGACTACGTATCCTATTCGAATTATTTGCGAGTCCATCATTTATGACACTTTTTCTTTAATCTTTTTAGGGAACTTCGTTTCACATTCTACCGGGTAAGATGTGACCTGTGAGGAAGTAATTTGCTTTCTCCAAGGGGGGGCGGGGGGGCCGAAAAAGAAAATTCGTTTTCTTCATCCAAACCGACTTTTCCTGTCCGAGACCCCTCCCAGGACACAGTCGGTCGCGAGACCCCTGTCTTCTTCCCGGGGAAGGGAGACCGAACGTCGGGAGGACGGACGTAGGGGGTCCCGTCCAAAGTCACCCTAGGTGGTGGGAGCCACGATTGGAAGACCTCTCCCACAATGGGTCCCAACAGGTGCGGATCTCCGGGCCGAGACGTCCCGGGTACGGGTCCCGCTACGCAACCGTCTAAATCGTATTAAAACGGTTGTGAAGTAAGTGAGTTTCTACTGAAAAGTTTTTCTCAGTAAGGACCTCGTGGAGGATGAAGTATATCCACGATCGAAACAACAACAAGTCTAGGAATCAGCACAGGCTGAGAAACGTTGGGGTACCTGACGTCGTGCGGTTCGAAGGGACAGGAAGTGGTAGAGGACCTCGAACGACTTTGAGTGTAGGTAACTCGACCCACTACGGTAGGTTGGTAGAGTAGGAGACTGTAGGGGAAGAGGAGGACGGGAGTTAGAAGGAGTCGTAGTTCCAGAAAAGGTCACTTGACCGAGAAACGTACGACTACGAAGTCGTAGTCAGGAAAGTTACTTATAAGTCCGGACTAAAGGAAATCCTGACTGACCAAAATAGAGAAACGTCAGGTCCCCTGAGAATTCTCACAAGAGTTTGTGGTGTTAAGTCTTCGTAGTCAAGAAGTCACAAGTCGGAAGACATACCAGGTTGAGAGTGTAGGTGCGTACTGATGACCTTCCTCGATCGATGTACTTCACCTCTCGTACACCTCACCCTACCATCCTTCGTCTTTCCTACTCCTTGACCACTTCCCATTTTTACTCTCCACTCCTTGACCCCAAAAAGTCCCACTCCTCCCCTCCTTCCGACGGGACAGACGTCTAAAGTGGTGACGAGAGTTTCTCTAGAATCCCTCGCCGGACCCTTCCGAGGAGCGACTCCTATTTACTACGCCCTCCACTACGACCCCGTGGACTTGGAACTCCCTACCGTTGTAGGGTCCACACCCCAGAAGTGTATCGCGGTCCTTCCGACAGGGTCGGTAGGACGGACGACCTTCGGACCTCAGGGAAGACGGAAACTCGTTTTCACACACAATCAGAAAGTTAGTACAGACTAAGAAACACTAGGGTACTTGACATCGGAAGGTCCGAGGAGACAGGTACCCCTAAGGGGTCCGTTCTTATGATCTCACCCATCCGTAAGGGAAGAGGTCCTCTAGAAGGACTGGGTCCCTACCTTAGGATCAGAGGACGTAACGTCCGTCTAAGAAATGACAGACTCGGGGAAATCCGTTTCCCGGTTAATTTGCAGAATGGTTGTCCCTATGAAAACTCTTGTTTTGACTGAGAGTTGTTAGTGAGGGTCTATGTTCGAATTTGCTCCTGACAGGCGTCTACAGGTCCTGTCGTCAATAGATGAACACCCAGTGGGGGTGCTCAACCCCCGGGAGTTTCGGTCCTCAGACCCAAGAGTCAATTACCATTCTCGTTCACTGTCGTCGTCCTTCACCCCGTCGGAGGACAGACCCCTCAGAGTTCCCCGTCGTGTCAGGGTCACCCCTTCCATGACCCGTCCCAGAATCGTCCCTAAGGTCCGACATCAGTCTCGTGACGAGACCCCCCTCGACGTCCGTTGGGTTGAGGTGTGGTGTCACACTTGTTATCTCGGCTCTCATCTTACCCGTCCCTTAACCTCCCCCGGGCCCCCTACCCCGACGCGCTTCGGTGAGAGGAGGGTAGTAAGCCCCTGTCCCCGGGTTCCCTTCTCCACATTTTCTCGGAAGTTCCCCGAAGTGTCCTGTGTGAAAGGGTGGGAAGGTGGAGGTAGGTCGGACTCCGGTCTCTGAGGATAAACAGTGGACCTGGGAACCTTCTTAGCAAACTTTTGATAACCCAAGATTCTTTAACGTGTTTACGAGAGGGTGCATGATAAAACGTGAAGGTCCCCTAAGTACGTGGGATTCGTAGAAATAGCATCCTTTAATATATAAGGGATTCGGATCTAAGAACTGGGTATCTTTGGTACTCTAATTTTTTACATACAACGAAATTGATGGTTCTAACATCATTAATCTGTCGTCACTTGTTGATGTGTAGAGAGTAATCGAAAAAGACTACGACCCAGTGAGACAGTGTTTCCTACAAGAAGGGTCTAATACCCTGTGTGAGGGTCTGCGAGAGTATGGAAGACATGACCGACCGACAATAGTAAACGTCTTCATTTAAAGAACCGGACCGTTGGGGAGAGAGTCCTTTAGAACAGGACCGACTCGATGGGTCGATCTTTTACACCGGTGGATCTGTCGGGGTCAGATCCCCTATGGTGGACCCTTAACTGTTAACTGTTAGTCCTATATCATTTTCGTTCTCTCGTGAGCTTAGGGTGTCAAAGGAGACGGGAGTGAGTGTCATCCCCGACAAAGTGTCAGAAACGGTCGGGGAAGGAACGGAGATCGTACAAATAAACATCAATGATCAATGAGTCATGTACAAACGGTTAAGTAAGCTAGGTCAGTAAGGACTTCAATTTTGACCCCGACTACTTCTTCACGGTCCGGGGTAGTTCCCGTGGATAATGAATTTAAAGTCCTGGTATCCCCGTCAGTTACAGTCCGGAAACTTCTCCTGAGCACCACGGCTCTCACATCGCTCTCTATTACTGGGTTGAACCGTAGACCTAGACGTTCCTTTTGTAGTCGGAAAAGTCAGATTCCGAAAGTCGCCAGAAGTGGAACTGGACCTCCGGACTCCTTTCTCGTCTTACCAAAGTTTCTCTGTAGCGTGATTAAAGGGGTCCAAGAGGAGAGAAAATCCTTCCTCTCCTCGTCTTTAACTTCCTCTCCTAATCTCTAGAGTCGATGACCCGAGACTCTAAGGTCAATATAACTATTCGAAAAGGTAAAGGAAGGAGTCTTTAATCTTAATGTACCTTCTTCCGAAACTTCAGGTCTTCAGGTTGGTAGAGTAACGTATCTATTTCTTTGGTTTCGGGTCTCTCCACCTGTCTGAATGGGTCTCAGTGTGTCGGTCACCCAACGTTCCGACTAGACCTCGGGGCACGGGAGAGGCCTAGTGAGGGACGGAGAGGTGGGGAACCTACCTCTGTTAAATACCTGTACCCTCGGTCCTGTAAAATACACCCAAGCGGGTGTCGGTCCCTGAAGGGTGTGAGACCCCCCTTCGGCCGGCTCCTGTTTGTACCCTCCCGGACCCGGCACCGGGCAGAGGGACGGGAGGGACCTCCGCGACTCTCAACCCTCAAGCCGTCGTCTCGCTCCGTACAACAAGTATAAAAAAACCGACCCGCCAGGACCGTTGTCGAGAAGTAAAGGACATTCCCTTCCGGAAAATTTGAGGCTCAAGTTGGAGAGAATTCTACCCTACCCCAACCCCGTCTTTTTGTTTTAGGAGTTTTCGTCTCGGAGAAACGAGACTGGACCCCACGAGACCGCCCGACCACCTCGGTCGTCAACTCTCGTTCCCGGGACAGGACCCGGGCGCCCGAGACCCGTCTCTAGTTTTTTCCCCTTCCTCGTCTCGTCTCTCCCGGTGAGGGGGTTCCACAGGTGGGTCGAACGCGAGTACCACTACTCGGACCAAGAGAGGAGAAGGTAAATTCTGAACAACGACAAAGCAACGAGTCAACACAGGTTGAGAAACGTTGGGGTACCTGACATTGGGTGGTCCGAGGAGACGGGTACCCTAAAAAGTCCGTTCTGATGACCTCACCCAACGGTAAAGGAAGAGGTCCCCTAGAAGGGTCGGGTCCCTAATTTGGACTCAGAGGACGTAACCGTCCGTCTACTAAGAAATGGTGACTCGGTGGTCCCTTCGGGGGTAAATTCTGATCGATCTCCGATTTTTAACAAAAAAGGGTAGGATGGGCACGGGGTACAACCTAGAGTAAAGTCTAGTCTAGAAGACCCTTGGAGAAACTAGGGGGTTCAGACTTAGTCCACGGGAGGGATCCAGGTATGTTGGTAACACGGCACCCAACGGGGGTACGGATCTGAAAGTAACTGACGTCAACGGACGAACGGACAGACGGAGGTGGGTGACGGGTTTGAGACTCCCCGTCTGTGGAGACATTCACTTACTCTTACTACCCTACTCCCTTCCTCGTAGGTTAGAGGAATAGACCAGGGTACTCCGGAGACTCGACACTTCGGGTCTCTACCGTTCCTGTGGTCCGGAGAGAAAGAGGTCGTCGGGTGAGGACTCCTTCAGACTGGAACCCGGTCCGTCCAGGTAGGTCACTCCCAGTCCCACACTCGGTGATTGGGGGACCGTAACGGTCATCGACCCTCTGAAAAACCAACGGTATCATTGTGACGTGTAATGGACTGTCAATTCTCCGTAAGGTGTTACTAAGGTTCCCTATTTACTTTGTAACGAAAAGTATCGGAAAAGAAAATACCGATTTTTACGGTCTAGGAAGTTTGTAATGAGTGCACTGTACTAAAAACGAAGAACAGAATAGGAGATGAAAGTCAGTTAGGGAGAATTCAAAACTGTAGGTCTTAAGTGTCGTCAAGAGGTCCCACCAAACTGGGTGCTTCGACTCGACACAACGATGAAACGGTTCATACTTATGACGAAAAGATCTTCCGTCAGACTCCCAAAATCGTCGACGTCTCTGGAACCGGAGGACATCACATATATTGCTTGGTTTTAAGTCTCCAAAAAGAAGGGTTTATACAAGACAACCAAAGGGACAGAGTGGGAATATTTACACACCCCACCAACCCACCCACACATACTCTCTCTCTCTAACTTTACTTTCACATCCTGGAACGTAAATAAGGAAAAATTTTTTTGTAAATAAATGAACCGACGTAGTCCGAAACCAACGTCGTACGTTTGACGATCCACGCCGCACACCCTAGATCAAGGGACTGGTCCCTAACTTGGGTCCGGAGGACGTGACCCTCGCACTTCAGAGTCGGCGACATGGTGGTCCAGGGTCCTGGAACGTAAATAAATAAGAATAATTTAACATAAAACGGGTTAAACACGATAACTCTAGACCTAAAAAAAAAAAAAAACCTGGTTCTTGATAGGGAAACTCGAGTCTGAGAATGGACAGAGACTGGAAGAGAGATTTTAACGGTCATACACGACACAGAGTCGTGTACTGTCTAGTGAAACAACAACCACAAGTCGGTGAGACAGCACAACGTGAGAAACGTTGGCGTACTTGACGTCGTACGGTCCGGAGGGACAGGAAGTGATAGAGGGTCTCAAACGAGTTCAAGTACAGGTAACTCAACTAACACGATAGGTTGGTAGAATAGGATACGGTGGAAGAAGAGGAAAACGGAAGTTAGAAAGGGTAGTAGTCCCAACATATACTCCTAGCGAGATGCACCTAAAGAAAAAGGGAGAAATTAGAAGTGTCGTTGGACACTCCATCCATGTAAATAACCGGAGTAAAATATCTATTTGTCCTAAAGGGGTTCCAACGTTCTCAATTTAACACCTCACCCTGACACTTGGGTAGATAGACTGAGGTCGGGAAAGACAATTGACGTTGTCATATGTTAGGGGTACAAAAGTAGGTTTATTAAGTGATTTTACTACCCTTCCTTTCTGAGTCCCCGTTATGACGGCTCTCCTATTTGCACCTCTTCGGACCTTCGTCCCTCACTGGACACAGTCTTACTTCCAAGGTTATGCGATCTTACACTTCCCTCACTGTAGCAAACAAAGCGTGGTATGTTTGGGTAAACGTTTCCTAGGTCCTTGGAGTGCCTTTTCTTGAGTCTATCGATGTGTCTACAGGTCTAGGTAGATTTATAAACATTTACGTCCCTCCGTTTTACCCTGGTTTTCTTTAGTCTCGGATTTCACAACTGGTCTCGGAAACGGGGACGTCGGAGAAATGGACTTGTGGACAATTGTGAGGAGGGTCGGGTTCTAAGGGAACGGCTCGTTTGAGGATGACTAGGAAGTCAGAGTCGAATTTGTATGAGAAAGATCTTTCGGAGGGGACGAAGGGGTCTGATAAACCAGGTCGACCGTATTCAAGGATCTCGTAGAACGGGTAGAGGATCTACGAGTCAGGGGAACCTCATCGAGTAAGGAACAGACCGAAGACGACCCGGCACTCAAGGTGTTTCCGTCCCGGGAATAGACTGATCAAGAGATGAGACTGGGTCGAGGGTCGGGCTGGGTCCCCTCTGAGGAGAATCTTTTAGTTGTCTATCTAAAACTTTTGTCATCCACCCCTGAAGGGACCGCCAGGCCACCAATTCTGAGGAGTGAAGGTGAGGTCCCCCGTGTCCAAGTTAGGGACCAGTCCCTTGATTCTAGGGTGTACGGTACACCACTTCGGTTTTTTATATATTTAAATTTTTATTTTACTATCCCTGGTCTTGGATATGAAGATTATGTGTGTGTGTGTGTGTGTGTGTGTGCGTGTGTGTGCGTGTGTGTGCGTGTGTCATCCACCTCCTTCCTCCCGTCGTCGACGGTACAGAAAGGTAATGTCGGGGTCGGGGTCAGTGAGTAGAGAGGGTCGGGAGAGGAACGGAAAGGAAAGTGAAACGAACTACAAGCGAACTTGACCAAAGTGGTAGTGGACTACAATTACCCTTTACTCCCGGGTGTCTCGGGTCCAGTCGGGGACAGACCCTTGTCGTGACGGGTCCATTACGTCGTCCGAAAGGAAGACACCGTCCTATAACTCCGAAAGACGGAGTTCAAACGGTCGAACCAAACCGACACTGAAACTCTAAACAAAAAAAAAAAAAAACCAGGGGGTCTCGTTCGTTCAGTTATAACCCTTCCAAAAAATTTTACGGTAAGTCCCTGAAGAGACCATCGGGTCCCCGATTTTGAGGTTCGAGGATATGTTCCCGGACCCAAACTAGGGACCAACCCCTCGATCTAGGGCGTACGACGTTGGTCTTCTAACACGTACGACGTTGATTTTATTTTTTATTTTAATTTTTCCTAGGACCCACGTTGTTGATTCCTAGGGTGTCTGGTGTCACTTCTAGTCTCTAGGACGTACAGCGTTGATTCTGGGTCACGACGGTTTCTTTATTTGTCTACGATTTTTCACTGTATAGTGTCGGTAGGTGGTTACTGAGACTTTCACTCGCATTGGGAACCCCTTAGCCCCTAAAGTGACGTGACTGTTGTGTCATAAGACCCTCAATGGTGGACCTGAGACATGGACGTACACCAGGACACGACTAGTGTCGTGGTTCTATTCCGGTCCGGAGGGTCCAGGAGGAACGTAGGACGACCTCGTCACGATTTAGGAGTTTTGATTCCCCTTATTTTCTTCAGTCGCTTACTGAGACATGAGTTGTATCTTACACTGTTAAGGACCGTGGGAATGTGAACATAAGTTAAAATCAGTTAATCACAACTGATAAACGATACGCTGTCTGTACTATAATATACAGTAGAGTGAATAGGAATGTTGAAGTAGGACCTATCTCATTCCTAGTGATAGAGGTAGAACGTTAACTGTTTGACTTCGAGTTCCTTCAATAGCCTTGACTGAAGTCCCGGAGGGTAGAAACGACCTCGGACTCTGGGGAGACGACACGGGGTCACGATCGATCGAAGTCCTCCCGTTAGGGAAGACGGGACCGAAACCCTGGTGACACACACCTCAACGAAAACTGGTCCCAGACTATATCTTCGTCCGTTTTCACGGTTACCCGCGTAGTGACAAACCCCTCGGCCGTCGAAGGAGGGAACCGGTACACTTGTAAAAGGTTTATACCCCTCGGTAGACAACTACTACACTTGTAACCCGTTGAAGGTGAGAGTAGTGCTCGAACCGTCGTTACCTTTCAGTCAGGTCTTTCTCGGGAACACATAGTATTTCCTTTAAATTCGGCATACAAAGAGTAAGTAAATAAGAATTCAGTAGTTTTACAACCAAAATTTCTCCGAAAACTTCAGATTGAGCGAAAGACGAAAAAATACCCCCTCTCTCTCTCCTTCAGTGCTAAGAAATCGACATTTGACGGGCCAAACCCGTTTCGACCTCTAATACGTAATGGGTTTATGGTCTTCTTGACTCCTTCGAGGTTCGTCCCCCAACCCCCCACCCGACCCCACCCCACCCAACGAAATCCTTGGACCCATCCTGAGTACGAGTAAGTTTTTTTTTTCTTTTACATGTTACCGGTAAATCGTTCACAGTCCGTGTCACTTTTCGTGTTCTATCTACTGAGTGTTCGTAGAAAGTACTCCTTCTTCTCTGTAGACCTATTAAGTGGTACGGTGAGAGGATATCCGCTGGGGAGACGGGTGCCAGTGGAACGAGACTCGTTGTGGCGCTCCTTCCGTATCACCGACTCCTCAGTCCTCGGTACGGACTCTGAAGGATACGTCACTTACGTCGGCACCTCGACACTCATCCAGAGTCCTAGAACCCTAGAGACGACAGAACGAGATCTCGAGGATAAGAATTGGAGACGACGGAGATCCTTCTCTCTTCGTCGATGGATCTATCCCTCTTTCCCCTTTTTTCTGTGAAGTCTGGGTTCCGTTCCAACCTCTCCGACCACTCCCGGTCTGACACTCCCGGCACCATGGTTCCGTTCCGACACCGGAGATTGGATTCTCGTCTCCCTTCGGTGACCGTCCTACATTTTCGAGAGACCGACGGAGATTCCACGTAAGTCCCAACTCTTGAAGACCCTGCTTCCACCACCGTGAATTCCGTTCCTCTTCACCTGTCTGGTCTCCTCCTCTAACCCGAAGTCAAAGATCCTGAACTTCACAACGGACCACCCGTCCCGTCCCTCCACGACTCCTACTTCTCTCCTTCCATTCACTACCTTTACCTCTGAACGGTCTACTCGACAGGTCCCTGCAGCCTAAAATCCTCCTCTGACGGTACGCCTGTGATGGCAATTCTGGTCTCGAAGGCAGACTTCTCACTCGTGTCGACGCGGGACTTCCCACAGGTCCGAAACTTTGGTCCAGTGAGACCAGGAACATTGGGTTTGTAGGATTAACAAAACAAATGTTGTGTTGTACCGTTCACAGTGTCGTCTCTGTCTTTATTTCGAGACCTCTACGACCCACTTGGCTTCCTGATCGATACGGTCCTGGCAGTCCCTTGCGAAATGACTCCTCACTGGGGCCTCGACCACACCCCTTCCCAGATCAACAAGAGTCCGTTTCCTCCTTCTCCTACAGGAGTCACCCATCCTCCCTGTCCCAACATTTCCTAGGTAACTCAGACCCTTCGTGACTCCTCCAGTTTCACCCTCGCTACATCCGTACCGGCCCTCTCCTTGGTCCCTCTCTACCTCTCTACTTGACCCTGGTCGACTCTTCCCGACACCTTCGGTTTCCTAGACCTAAAAGCAAAGCCAAGATGAGGAGATCGAACATTCAAGAGGAGTGTCCTGAACCAGAAACTGGAAGACAACCCCCGGATAACGTGAGTAGAGTGTGCGATCATTTCATTACGAGTTTTAAGAGGTTCGGTCCGAAGTCGTTATGCACTTGGTACTTGAAGGACTACAAGTTCGACCAAAATCTTTTCCGTCTCCTTGGTCTCTAGTTTAACGGTTGTAGGCGACCTAGTAGCTTTTTCGTTCTCTCAAGGTCTTTTTGTAGATAAAGACGAAATAACTGATACGGTTTCGGAAAGAGACACACCTAGTGTTATTTGACACCTTTTAAGACTTTCTCTACCCTTATGGTCTGGTGGACTAGACGAAGAACTCTTTGGACATACGTCCAGTCCTTCGTTGTCAATCTTGACCTGTACTTGTTGTCTGACCAAGGTTTATCCTGTTCCTCATGCAGTTCCGACATATAACAGTGGGACGAATAAATTGAAGATACGTCTCATGTAGTACTCTTTACGACCCGACCTTCTTCGTGNTTCGTTCTCTCAAGGTCTTTTTGTAGATAAAGACGAAATAACTGATACGGTTTCGGAAAGAGACACACCTAGCGTTATTTGACACCTTTTAAGACTTTCTCTACCCTTATGGTCTGGTGGACTAGACGAAGAACTCTTTGGACATACGTCCAGTCCTTCGTTGTCAATCTTGACCTGTACTTGTTGTCTGACCAAGGTTTATCCTGTTCCTCATGCAGTTCCGACATATAACAGTGGGACGAATAAATTGAAGATACGTCTCATGTAGTACTCTTTACGACCCGACCTTCTTCGTGTTCGACCTTAGTTCTAACGGCCCTCTTTATGGTAAGTGGAGTCTATACGTCTACTGTGGTGGGAATACCGTCTTTCACTTCTTCTTGATTTTTCGGAGAACTACTTTCACTTTCTCCTCTCACTTTTTCAACCGAATTTCGAGTTGTAAGTCTTTTGAATTCTAGCACCGTAGACCAGGGTAGCGAAGTACCGTTTATCTACCCCTTTGTCACCTTTACCACCGACTTAAATAAACCCCCCGAGGTTTTAGTGACGTCTACCACTAACGTCGGTACTTTAATTTTCTGCGAATGAGGAACCTTCCTTTCAATATTGGTTGGATCTATTACCGTGGGGTGAGGTCATGAGAACGGACCTTTTAGGGTACCTACCTTCTCGGACCATCCGACGTCAGGTACCCCAGTGATTCTCAGCCTGTGCTGACTCGCTGAAGTAAAAGTGAAAAGTGAAAGTACGTAACCTCTTCCTTTACCGTTGGGTGAGGTCACAAGAACGGACCTCTTGGGGTCCCTACCCCCTCGGACCACCCGACGGCAGATACCCCAACGTGTCTCAGTCTGTGCTGACTTCACTGAATCGTCGTCGTCGTCATCGTCTATCGTATAATTTTTCGTCTCTGTAATGAAACAGTTGTTTCCAGGCAAATCAGTTTCGATACCAAAAAGGTCACCAGTACATACCTACACTCTCAACCTGACATTTCTTTCGACTTACCGTTTCTTAACTGCGAAAACTTGACACCACAACCTCTTCTGAGAACTCTCAGGGAACCTGACGTTTCTCTAGATTGTTCAGGTAGGATTTTCTCTAGTCAGGACCCACAAGTAACCTTCCTGACTAGAACTTCGACTTTGAGGTTAGGAAACCGGTGGACTACGCTTCTCGACTAAGTAACCTTTTCTGGGACTACGACCCTTTCTAACCCCCGTCCTCCTCTTCCCCTGCTGTCTCCTACTCTATCAACCTACCGTAGTGGCTGAGTTACCTGTACCCAAATCCACCTGAGGCCCTCAACCACTACCTGTCCCTCCGGACCGTATGACTTCAAGTACCCCAACGTTTCTCAACTTGTACTGACTCGCTGACTTGACTTGACTTGACCCCCAGATACTTACCCGAGAACCTTCCAGTAGATTAGGAAAGAAGACAAGAAGCCCAGGACTTGTGTTCTCTTTGAAAGGATATAAACTTCGTAAAATTTCTTCCTCCCTGAACACACCAGGTCAGTTATTCTGAGGTATGAAGGTTACGTCCCCCGTACCCAAGTTGGGGACCGACCCCTTGATCCTAGGGTGTGCGGTGTACCGTACCGGTGAGGAGGAGGGGGTAACTCAGGATGGTGGAGTGACCCAGTATACAACCAACTGTCCTCTGGAGTAGGATTAAGAAAGGGAGACATCAAAGTTGAATAAAAACATCTAAGAGTTTCCTTACCTTTGTCGGTGGTAAAAGACATTACTTTCTACAGATGTGAGAATCCGTTAGTGGTTATTTTTTTGTAGACAACCTGAGAATGATACACTTCCAAGACACAACTGGACTACTATTTCTTTATCTTCCGCATAAGAAACCCAAACTCAACGAGATAGACGACTCAGTCCTGTATCTTTTTCTTATGAACATTGTAGTCCTTTATATACGATTCAATCACGGTTTGTTTTAGAAGGACTAGGGGAACCTGTCTAGACCCCACAAGGGACGGACACAAGGGGACAAGGACCATGTGTGTACTGAAGGTGTAACGTTAATAGGACTCTATAGTACCGTTTATATAAAGTATAACACATAAAGTTATGTCTCGGTGCGAAAATGAATAAGTAATGTATCTTAAATTTTCTTTTTGTATATGTACGAAATTAATGAAATTTTTAACAAGTAATTATATAGACAATATTAAAATTGATTAAAGATAACCTCATATCAACGAAATGTTACAACACAATCAAAAATGACATGTCGTTTCACTTGACTATGGGACTTGATAGTACCAACAAAAAAAGGTGAAACAAAAGGGTCGTCTGACTCACGGAATTCTGTCTTGTAGGAGAAAGAGAAACAAGCTTCGGGAGGAGGATGGAGTCATAGATCGAATGTAACGCACGAGTTAATTACAAACTATCTAATTATTTACTTACCATTTAAATCATGACTACGACTTCGACTTCGAGGTCATGAAACCGTGGACTACTCTCCTCGACTGAGTAACCTTTTCCGGGACTACGACCCTTTCGAACTTCCGGTTTCCTCTTCCCCCACCGTCTCCTACTCTATCAATCCATCGTAGTGGCTGAGTTATCTGTACTCAAACTAGGTTAAGACCCCCTATCGTCTCCTGTTCCTTCGGACTACACCACGTTAGGTACCCCAGGGTCTCTCAGCCTATACTGAATCGTTGACTTGTTGTCGTATAAATGTGTTATTATGTTTCTGACATAAAAAGAATCCTTAAGTCCCTTACCTCCCTGGGAACACCCGGTCTTGTCAGTCCTCCAAAGTGTTTCTATCACTCCGAGGATAGTATGCGGATTGAAATCACTATTTTTGACCCTTGACTTTATCACTCCAATCTTTCCCCACTCAACCCTGTCTCTTTCCAGAGGGTAGCAGGTTGAGGTCGATTACAAAAGGTCCGACCTCCGTACCGGAGAATGAACTTTGTGTTACCTAAGACCCTGTTTAGTCACTTAACAGGATTGTACACACTGGTGCGTAACCTAGTGTACCTAGAAGTCAGGTAGGTACGTAAGAGACCCCCGGACCTTGTGGTCTACAACGAGACCAAAAGGACCCCAAGGGATCCTAGGGTGAGAGAGGTGGTCTCTGATACGGAGGAAGGCTTAGTCTAGGGTTGAGAGAACAAGTTTAATTTTACCGATTAAAATCTGTGAAGGACTAGTGAGGAGAGACCTGGAGTAATCACCTTAATTTTGTAAACCTTGGAGTCAACCTCCTCCTCGGTGAAAGTAACCAGGACCAGACAAAAGGTAGGTACAACGACAACTACAACCGACGGAACCTCCTTTCGTCTTACTTGAGAGAGGGATTTTGTCGCCTGGTGTCCGACAACCGACTCACGGACCCGGTCACCCACTCCCCGCTTCTGTGTATACAGGTTCCCCGATACGGGTGGAGACTACCGTCCGTGTACAAAACGAGTATCATATAGACTTTTTACGTATCCGTAAGTAACAAAGCAAATATATAAGTAAGTTGTAAATTACTAGTGAATCACTAGCGATCTGTGACTTGATAGGATATAAGATCCAGGATTCCCATCTTTTTGTAGATTATTTACCGAAGACGAACGACTCTTGAAGGTTAGTCCATCCACACTACCTGGTCGTACACTGGTGGATGGCTACTCTGAGTACAGGTCCATACGCTTCCCGTGAGTAGAAACTCATAAGGTCAGATCCAAGACAGATTAATATTTAAGTAGTAAAATATACTTAAACGAGTGAATTAAGAGTGTTATCGAGATACTCGTATCTCTTCCTGGTGGATCAAATCACACCTCTCCCTCGTTTCCCGTCCTTCCCTTCCTTTCCGTTTCCCTTCCTTCCCGTAAGATTCGTCTCCCTGACCGTAAAGACTTTTGTACCTCCGGGGCCTGAAGGGACCGTCAGGTCATCAATTCTTAGGTGGAACGCAACGTCCCCTGTACCCAAGCTAGGGACCAGTCCCTTGATTCTAGGGTGTTCGGAGCCTCTTTGATTCGGAAGTTCAGCGTCGATGACTCGGACGCTTGATCTCTCTTCGCGAACGTTACGTTACTTTTCTAGGGCGTGCGGTGTTGATTCTGGCCTACGTCGTTTTCTATTTATTCGTTTATGTTATAAAGAAAGGTTTCTACACCTCCGGGGGTGGGTGTGTGTTTGGTTCAAACCCCTAGACAAATGGAGAAAGACGTTAAGAAAAAGAGACCGGGTCTCCTTTTCTAGGGACGTTTATAGAACTTCAACCACTGTGGACAACTAATATTCTACCTAAAGTTCGTAGAGGTCCCGTAAAAATAAGGTGACTTTTGTCTGAGGACGTTATCGGAACAGAGGACAACCTAAACGTGGAATAGATTATCGTTGGACCGACCCTCGGATAATTAGACTAGTGGGGGTGACGGTAGTAAAAGGACAAAGAACGAGGAGGGGGACGAGGACATTTAACTAAGGTCTTCGAGAAAAGAGTGAAAATCAGATCTCGGAGGATCCAACTGAGGAAGAGGAAGTGATTGTCGGGTAAAAGAGTTCTTTGATAAGTAGTTCCAGAGAGAGTAGAACAGAGAAACTCAGGATCAGGTAGACCTCGACAGAGTTCCGTCCCAAGTGTCGGGTTTCTGAAGTTGTTTAAGTTCTATTTACCCGGTTTCGTCGTCCACACAGTCACAGGTAGACACTGACCGACCCCGACCTGTGGTATCGTGAGTCCCGGAAGACTGTTACACTACGGGTTTGACCCTAAACACACCTTAGATTTGGTGTCCGAAAGACACCATGGGTTTGGGATCGTATCCTGTACCTCTCCCCTAAACTTCTCGTTCTTCTTAACGGTCGCTCTATGAAGATCTTATCGACTCGTTTCTATAGGACCCTTCTTCCACTCCAGTCTTTGTGACTACGAATAGGAAGACTTAGTCTGCCGAGTTCTTAGAGTCGTGTACACTGGAAGTGACGGTGAAAAGTCCTTGAAGTTCGAGGAAGAACCCAAGTCCCGGTTCCTGTATGGTGGGAAAGGGAGAGAGGGGGTGGAGGAAACAGGATTTAGCATCTCTTCAAGACTTGGGGTCAGACCCTACTCCCTCAGCTCCTCAGGACTCAGACCAGAGTCTCGTCTCTCTTACCATGGAGAGTTCTTTCGGTCGAGGGGAGGACGGAACCCAGAACCGAGGCGCACTACTAGGAGAGGTCTCGTGAGCTCCGTATCGCAGAAAAAAATTACCCTTGTTCTCTGAGCATTTAGGGGCTCGGTCTGAGGGAACCTTCGAGGACCGAGTCGCGAACGGAGGACCCGAGGGACGGTGCCCTCGCAGAGGGTAGACGGGCGGGAGAGGGTCTGAAGTAGTGCGTAACTTAAGACCGAGGTCGGCCCGTCAGAGCTGACGGACCGGGTCTGAACCCGGACGAGACCAATGATTCCTATTCGTAGAAACCCGACTTGATATTAGGAGTTCCGGGAGACTTTGAACCCCAAGGACCTAGTTCTCTACGACTGGGTCGTAAAGCCCCCTGCAAACTCTCTCCTTCAGACCTCTCCAGGGCCTGTCGGTAGTTTGGTTTTCAAATCCACTTTAGATGGATGTCAAGGGGAAAGGAATTCGCCTCCGGGTCCGTGTGTCCAGGTGGCTAAGGAGGACACCGGGGGAGGTTCCCTCGACTAGAGGGAGGTACAGGTCGACAGGTAGACTCACAGACAGAGAGACGGTGAGACTAGTCCCCCGAGGACCGGGGAGGGAAGAGTAGGAGGAAAGAAAAAAAAATATATATTAAAATAAACAAATAAAAACCGACGAGACACAGAAGCAACGAAACACACCTGAAAGAGATCACCACCACTTGTCTCCGATGAGAAATCAACACCTTGTGCCCGAAGAGTAACGGCTCCGAAGAGAACGGCGTGTCCCGAGGTCCGCGCGTCGGAAGTCATCGACACCGGTGTGTCCGAGTCCTCAACGCCACGTGTCCGAATAACGAGACTCCGTACTCCCTGGACGGGCCTGGTCCCTAGGTTGGGTATAGGGGACACCACCGTCCGCCTAAGAGATGATGACCGGGTGGTCCCTTCAGGAGGGGAGAAGGAAAAGGTCAGTTGGAACAGGAAACCGATCTCCAGTCCGCGTCCCCGGAGGTCCACGTCGGACACGGGTCACTCTTCTCAGGTGGGGCGTGACAGTTCGGCTAGACAGTTCTTCCGAAATCCCAAACATTAATCCTCCCGGTCTACCGGAGGAAGGAATCAGGAAAGACCGAGGGAGTGATGGGTGGCGGGGGGTGCGGCCGAACATTGAACTGAAAAATTCTACCTTAGTTTTTAACTTTTCTTTCTTTCTTTTCTTTTCTTTCTATCTTCTTGGTGATTGGAAGTGGGGGAGGGGTACAAGATTTTTAACGAAACACGGTCCAGAATGAAGAACTGAGGACCACAGAAATTTACAGGAATCTTAAGCGTCCTGTTTCACAGACTACCTCCTTTGACTAAGGACCTCCAACAGGCTCCTTCCTCCACAGAGAGGAAACACAATGTCGGTACCCCGACCCGGACCTTGGGTCTGCAGGGACATGAGGTCGGAGGTAACCTTGATTGCCCCATATTTGTCGGTCCTCCGGTGCCCCTCGGGACCTCCCGGCCCGTCCGTACTCGAGATTGACCGGGTCGCCGGAACCTGGTCTAAAAAGAGGAGCAACCCAGAGTCACAAAAGTATCTTTCTCTTGTGAAGACGAAAACTTCCGTGAAGACTATTCGCTGACGTCCTTTTCCTTACCGACAACGACCGTCGTCGAGTATACTCTCCACCTACTGCCGAATGTCCTAAAACACCACCGCGACCAGACAAAAGACTGACCCCCGAAGGAACCACCGAGTCGACCCTTTCTTAGGTGGACGTTACTCCCTCTGGACCCAAGGTAGGGACCCGACCCTTCTCGGGGACCTCTTCCCTTACCGATGGGTGAGGTCATAAGATTATAAGACCGGACCTCTTAAAGTACCTGGCACATCAAGTGCCCCGGTGTTTCTCAGCCTGTACTGACTCGTTGAAAGTGACCGGACAAAACGAATTTTGTACCTCTCCTACAACCAAGACCCCCGCTCTCGACGACCGACCTCTTTCATCGACTCCGGCCTGGACGGTCTTCAGTGACTCAGGTCCGTTCAGGTCCCTCCAGGTGTCGGACAAAAGTTTCTAAGTAAAGGAGAGGACCCGGGCAAAGCTTCCTTTCGTCTGATACACCCGTGTCTCAAGATCTTTTCTCAAAGAACTCGTAGTTCTGTTTAGACGGACGCCGACAGGTAGACGTGGAAGACCCAGAGTCAGAGAGACCCTTCGAAGGAGGAAACCCTGGGTTAATCCGAAGGGACTATCGAGTTGACCATTTCTTAGACGGACGTTACGCCCTCTGGGGCCAAGTTAAGGACCCAGACCTTCTAAGAGACCCCTTCCCTACCCGATGGGTGACGTCGTAGAACCAGAAAGGACCACCGAGTCTGTCATTTCTTAACCGCACGTTACACCCTCCGAACCCAAACTAGGGACACAACCCTTCTAGGGGACCTCCTTCGTACCGTTGGGTGAGGCCATAAGAACGGACCTCTTAGGGTACCTGTCTCCTCGGACCGTCTGCTCTCAAGTGCCCCAGCGTTTCTCAGTCTGTGCTGACTCGTTGATTCGTGTCGTTGACCCTTTCGAATTAACTTATAAACATAACTTTTGTCCTCGGTCCCTGTTACCCTCTTGACACAGATGAAAAGCTGGCCTAATCTCTTGAAATTAACACGACTCTCGTCTGCCTCCGACCCCGACCCTCGCCCGGACCCCCCATTACTCAGACTTCAAATAAAGGAGGGGTTTACCGGGGACGGAAGGAGGAGAGAGGGACGTTTCCTTTTTACTGTTGTCAGACACCCGGTAGACCCGTGACAGGAGACCCGTGAGGCGAGAGACCCGGGGACGGACCACAGTCCTCGATCCCCTCCTACCGGACACAGACACGGGTCACCCTCCCACCCCGCGTGTCCAAGGATACACACACTCCAGTAGTGCACTGTCCCCAACCACTACTCCAGGGACACCTTCCGGGGCCCGTGCACTTTCTCTACGGGACCAGTCCTACCGTCACTTCCGTCTCAGGTGGTCGGTCGCGTGAGTCGACCGACGGATTACATACTGGGAAATTCGAGACTCTTTACGGTGCCTAGTCAGCGAGAGAGAGGAACCTTCCGTGTCCTACTCAGTAAGAAGTACGGTGACAGGAGTGTCACCTCGGACTTAAACCAGTCAGACCGGTGCAAACCCTCTCAGACCGACCTTCACCCCTGAACTAACCCAAAGTCGGAAGAGTTCCACGGGGGATAAGTGACGGACTCCAGGGACACTTACAATAACAAATAATGGACTCGTCGAAGCTCTCTCCGGGGACTACCTGTCCGACCCCCTGACCGGGGCCCACCGTGAGGTGCCGAGACACCCGTAGTCTACGCCGGTGGACGTCCTCGACCGGACGATTCTGTCCATGACGACCTGCTCTGGAGTCCCGACCTGTTGTCAATCCAGTGCTCAGTGAGGGAATTCTGGTACGTGGTCAAGGGCCGTCTTGACCCTAGAGTGGGTCCAAACAGACGAGGTTTCGGACGGGAAGGGGAATGTGGTCTACCTCTTCGTCCTACTCCTCATCGCCGAAAGTTTAGTCAGACATCTACTCCTTTGACCCAAGAGGATGGAAAGAGAGACTTTTTTCCAACCCTTCTCTCGGTACTTTGTCGACGGCCGCTGCGATTCAGAAGTCGCCACACTTCTACCTTCACCTCCACGGACATAGTCTGGGCCAAGGGGAGGAGACGTAGCGGGGGTGGGGTGGGGGGTGGGACCGGACACGACTCTATGGTCGTCGGGTAGTGACTCGTGGGTGACACACGGTCCGGGTGCCGTTGACCGGGTCTGTTCACTATGGGAATCAGGACGACGTCAGTACCATTCCCCCGGAGTGAGCTAAAATTCTCCCTTTGACTCCGTCCCTCTACGACTCGTTGAAGAGTGAGCGGGTCTCTCGGACCCCACACGGAGGACCAGGTCCGTGACTGGGTCCCCTTACGAAGGTGATCATCGAGGTTCCGGTGTAGAGGTTTCCCCCCGATACGATGCCGACCCCACCTCCTTCCAGTGGCAGGAGACCAGGAGTCCCCCGCCGGGGTGCAGGGAACTGACGTCCCTTGGGTCTCTAGTGTCCTCCGTTCCAACCGGGACGAAACCCTCCCCCGGGGAGGGAAGAGGACGGAGGGAGCCCGGACCACCGCCGTCCCACCGGGGCACCGGACCTAAGGTCCCGACACCCGGAATAAGTGCGGAGTGTTCCCTCCGAATGTCGTCGGGGTCCCGTGTCCCGTAAACATCACCGGAACCACTGGTACGTCACATCTTTCCTGTGGACTGGAGTTCACCTCCACTGTCGTCGACGGAGGTAAGAAGTTGAGAAACAGGGAGATAGACACACGAGTAGTCCCTCTCCCCACTCCCCGCAACCTCCGCTAGGTTCCAGGTCCTCCTATGGTCCATTGTCCGGGGCCTGAAGGGGAGGTAGGGGTGGAACCCTACGAGGGGTAAGTGCCTGACACGACAGGAACGAGAGGGTCTAGTCGGTTCGTTCGAGGTTTGGGTGCTGCCTCCGGTTCACGTCGACCCTCCTGCGAGCCGGACCGAGGGGAACGTTATTTGTCATCATCCTTTTACGTCGACAAACATATATTTGATTTCGAGGAATGTCGGGGCCTTCGGAGACTGAGTCCCCGGGTGTCCGAACCTCGTCTCTTGTGACACCCCTCTTTATAGCACACACTCGACACTGACGACCCAGGGCTCGTAAGACGACGGGGGGAGAGGGAAGACGCGAGAGACTGGACGAAACGGCGGGAAGAGAGTGAGCGCGGCCTCGGGTTTGTGTCGGGTCGACGTCCTTGTAGTCGGAGAGCACTGTACGACACCCGAGGACGTGTTTGTCTCGACCAGAGTTCCCACCCTTCAACCCCCTCTCCAGTCGTTCGATCCTCTCCCGAAAGGAATCCCTAGTCCACGACACTTTGTACGGTCTCCTCCCCGCGTCCGTGAGCCCTGGGGACAGTAGGAACCCCTATGTGGAGGAATGGGACTCCCACCCCACCTTCGTATTCCTCAAACTACGACCTGCCTCAGGTGAGACGTCCCGTTCCCTCTTCCACGTCCGTCGGGGCTCCTCCTTTCTAACCTCTACCCCGCGACTCTTTCCGCCGTCACTACCATCCCCCCCGTAAGCCAGGTAAAACTGAATCAACCAATACGTTTATTGTACGTTTAACCGGGAAATAACACAAAATCAGTTATCGGTCCGTAAAAAATAGAAACTGACCTTCGAAACCAGAGGATCCAGGGTCGTCCAGTGGTCCACCCTCCCCCCGACCGTCGGAGACTTTCTTCTCCTACCCTCCCCTCTCCAGTAGGGAAAGGAGACGGGTCATCGACAGTGGAGCTTCCCCGACCCCCCATGACCGCCGTCTATCTGGGGTCCTCAGGGAGGGTACCCGGGAGACTACCTTCGCGACTACAAGTGTCCGGGTAACAACCCCCCCCCAACCCCCACCCCCGACGACCCGGACTACCTACCCGGGACCGTCGTCGAGATCGTCGGGACGACCCCCAACCCCGGGTCCGAAGTGACTCGTTCCAGTCCGACTCCTGCCTCCCTGGGACCGTCGACTTCACAGGTTCCCCACCCCCCGTCCCCGACAAGTCTCCCGAGATCGTCACCCACGGATCGCCCCCTCTCTTTCCTGTCCAGGGTGCACCACCCCCCTCATTTACTAACAGTCCCCTTACACGGGTCGCTCCTAGTGAAAAATACAACGGTCCGAAGGATTCCCTGATTGTACGGACATAAAATACACTCAAGGTCCCACGGGTACAACCCCTTCCTACCTCAGGTTTCCGTCGTGTTTCGGCTTGTGTGTGTGTGTGTGTGTGTGTGTGTGTATGTGTGTGTGTGTTTGTGTGTGTATGTATGTATGTGTGTATGTGTGTGTGTATGTGTGTGTATGTGTGTGTATGTGTGTGTGTGAGAGAGAGAGGAAAATAAAAAAATTTTTCTCCCTTAGACCAAAGGTACCTTTGGACTGGTGAATATCTAGACTCCGTAGATGTGACTGTAAGAACCTACATTTAGTCCAGAGAGGAGGGTGGACAAAGAGGTCGTGGGGTTTCACGTCGTAGCCTAAGGGAGAACGGGACAGGGACTCCCAGATGAGAGAGGACATGTTCGGGGTGTGCAGAGGGAGGAGTCCACGGGCTCTTAACGCCCCACCCTTAATCTCCCCGTCGGGACAGTTAAGGACGGAGCACCAACGTTTTGGCTCTGGGTCAACGGGACAGGAGTCTCCAGCCGACGACACGGCATCAACCCCCCCGCGTAGGTCGGGACCGCTATCGGTACACAGACTCACTCTCCCTCAGCCCTTCAGTCACCTGGAAGAGCCCGTGGATCTTCACCGACAGTGGTGGAAAAGGGGGAAAGGTTGGACAAGACGTTGGGTGTGGTAGTGGACTCGTAGTAGAGGGTCTTCGGGAAAACCCCCGGACCTTGGACTCCCTAACCGGGGTGAACCACCACTCTTAGGACGAAGTAACTCCACTTGCAAGAGGTCCCGTCGAGTCCCAGCTCCGTTATACCGACCCCGTCCTGGTCGTCTGTCGACAGTGTCGCCGACGGAGGAGCGAAGTATTTGAGGGGACGGTAAAGGGACCCCGTGGAACTAAAACTGGAGGTGCGTCCCTCGTTTCAGAAAGGAAACACAGGATTATTTGTCGGAGTCGGCACCGACCGAAGGTCGACAAGGCGCCGGGGAACCCGGGGTGGGGGAGTGGGGTCTCCGAGAAAGAGGGGCACTTCAGAGTAATTGACCTCCGAACCCCGGTTCCGCCCCGAGAACTTCCGGTGGAGAGAGGAATAATCGTGTTAGCAAAGACAGACCGTACTACCGGACACGAGGAGGACCTTCGGACAGACGTGTCTCCGGGGAGTCTCCAAGACCTTTGAGACGGAACACAGGAGTCATACTGATCCCGTAAAGAGGCGACACCAGTAATTGTGTTTCCCCGACACCTACACCCCCCTGACGGATCCAGAAGAGTCCCGGGGTTCCTCCGGCGCCGACTACCCAGTCTACGGTTTCTATCCAGACAAACATTATCGAAGAGGGAGTTTCGGCCGGACCAGAAAAACTTCTTTGAGGTAAGGACCACCGTGAACGGGTGACAGTTGAACCCAGTGGGTCTTCCATAAACACCCGGACGTATGTCGAGAGAGGGAAGGATTTTAAGTCACGTTTTGAACTTGACCCGTTCTCTTTAAAGTGTTCCTTGAATTCTACAGGAAATGTCCGTCTAAAGAGGGACCTGTAGACTCTGACCTAAAATCCGAGAAGAGATATGTGGGGACTTAAAGTCAGACGTTTTAGGTTTCACGAAAGGTGAAGGAGAACTTAACCAACACATCACCAATTCTTGATTTCTCCATCTTAGTCTGTCCGAACCCACGTTTAGGACAACGATAACAAACGATCGACCAACTGTCCCCTTGAAGAGACTTGACGAGACTCGGAGTCAAAGGTACAGACCTTTTACCCACACTACCTTCATTATGACTCGAAACTGTTCTGTCTTACGGACATTGTGTATACAATAGTCGACAATAGTAGGGCTCCTGTTCGTTACACGTAAACATGTATCTCAGAGTCGCTCCACACAGGAGAAGACCCAGTCCTGTGCCCTAATACATACAAAGGGTGAACGGGGGTACGTCCTTCGGGGTTTTGTCGGATCTTTCAAACAAAGTCGTCCCTTTCCACAAAAAAAAAAAAGATTTCTTCTGAACGTCCATTTTCCTAGGTGTTCCGGGACACTTATAACCCTTGTCCTTTTCCTTGCGTTACCGGTGTACGTCCCCACCCTCCTTATGTGAGGTAGTATCCAGAAAAACTGAGAACAAGACACAGATGTAATATGTTTTGACTGAAAAATTTTTTACATATTGTAAATTTTTAATTTATAATCTTAGTATATTCCTCTTTGTGACCCTGTCGTTAGGAATTCGTAAAAAAAATTAACTTCATATTAACTTAATATTACATAATTAAAGACGATATGTCTTTACACTGACTCAAATGTATATATAAATAAAAAGAAAGTATAAGAAGACGTAATACGGAATAGTGTCCTATAACTTATATCAAGGGACACGATTTGTCCCCCTGGAACAACAAATAGGTAGGATATATATTATCAAACATAGACGATCAGGGTCTGAGGGTTAGGTTGGGAGGGAGTGGGAGGTATGGGGAACCGTTAGTGTTCAGACACGAGATACTGAGACTAATACAAAGACTTAGTATCTATCTAAGTAAACGCGGTATAAAATCTAAGGTGTATACACTATAATATACCATAAACAGAAAGACTGAATGAAGTGAATCATTCTTTTAGAGGCCAACATAGGTGCAACAATATTTACCGTAATAAAGTACGAAAAACATATCGACTCACCACACCACCAAATCAACAATTCAGTAAAAGGCTGAGAACACTGGGGTATCTGACATCGGAAAGTCCGAGGAGACAGGTACCCTAAGACGTCCCTCCTTAGGACTTCGTCCAACGGTAAAGGAAAAGGTCCCCTAGAAGGGCTAGGTCCTTAACTTAGATCCAGAGGACGTAACGTCCCCCTAAGAAATGACTGACTCGATGCTCCACTCGGGACACACCAACTCATCGTCAGTTAACGTACATACACACGTGCATATATGTCAGGTGCCCCATCGTTCCCTACATGTGCCGAATCGCTGACTCGTACGTACGTGCGTGCAGAAAAGAAGTTCCAAATCGAGCTTAAGGTGGAGAGACACTTCAGAGAAGGATGGTTTGGTCTTAAGTGGAGGGATGAGAAGGTATATACAAAAGCGAGTAAAGAGATTAGATCGAGAAAGGAGGTCGGACAAAATACAATAGAGATCAGTAAACCTACGATGTGGGTGATAACTGAATCTTCAGGGGGTTCCTGTTTCTGGTGTTGAGTCTGATCAAGATCCCAAGGGTCGAGTCCCGGGTCTTGTAGCAATTCAAGAGGTAGTTCCGAACTCTTTCGCTCTCACTCACTCACTCACCGAGAATCGGGAGTCCTGGAGGATCTGTCCGGGACTGCACGGGACAGAGATACTTGGAGTCAAAAGGTCGACATTTTACCCCTAACCTTATTACCTCGGTGCGCCCTCTTTACCCGACCCAACACGGTCCTCTGAGTCGACCCGGGACTACCTGCGGGTCATGTGCACCCGTCACGACCGGGAGTTTGGACTGCAGTCGAGATGGCGCATGTCTACAGAAGACAGGGGAAGGGTGTGCCGAGGAACTACAGTGCCCAGTATCTGAATCGACCACAATCCGACCCGGGTTGAAATCCCGGATAGCGGGGGTCTGTGCCTCATCAATGGGGTTCCTGAGTCGGGAGACGGGGTAGGGGACGTGGGAGACGAGGGGTCTTCCTGGAGTCCCGTCTAGAAGGACTGACACCGGACGACTGTCGGAGTCCCGGGCACGAACCTCCGTCGGAACGGTCTCACAGGTGTGCGTCTGGAGTACAGGTGTACGAGGTAGGGCACAAAGTAAAAGGTGAAGTACGGAAGGAAGGAAAGAGGAAAAGAGCAAGAGACAGAAAAAAAAAAAAAAAAAATTATAAATAAATCTTGGACCTAGTGAACGCAATCTTCCGTCTAAGAATTGGAAACCCGGTGGTCCCTTCGGAGCAAAGAGGGAGGGAGAACGACGAAGAAGAGGTGTAGTCGGGAGCCGAACTGAGACACCTCGTTACTCACACTCTCCTCGTCCCACCCGTATCTTCCCTGTGAGTACTAGAGGGTAGAGGCCGGACAGTAGACCAGGACGAGGGTCCTCGTGAGCACCCAATGGGACTCACTCTTCTCCGAGAAAAATGGGACAAACAGAAAGGAAGGACCAGGACGGTCGAGACAGGGATCCTCCGGGACCTCATACCCAGAACAGTTCCCAGAAGACATTCATCTTGTAAAGACCCATTACCTAGGTCCCAAAATGTCTTGGTTAGTTAGGACGGAGTTCACTCTCTAAGACAGGAAAAGAGTCTCTCTTCCGTAGAAAAGGGTGTCGTGTCATCCTTCGGTCCGTAGCACCCCAACACCTGTACGTTTATTACAGTTATTCCCGTGTTCCTGGTAACATCCTGAAAAGGAGAGGAAAGAGGGTAGTGTCTTGTTTGTGAGGTCAGAGGGACCCGTCGTCTCAGGGCCCCGTCGGTGTCGACTGTTCCGCGATGTCGGACATGGGTCAAGACGGGACCGCCCTGGGAAGAAGGAGGACGTAGAAGCCATAGACGAGGCGTCAGGAGTCGGGGTCACCTTCGTCGAAGTCTAAATATACCACGATAAATGACCGGGAGACGGTTAATCACTGTGAAACTTTAAGGGAATATACTGCGTGACGACGAGACTGTTATTTGTTCAGTAATCCGTCCAGCCTCCCGTCGAAGGTCGACCTAAACTAAGTAACAAAGACGTGACCGAGTTCTCCGAGTAATTCTACGTCCCAGGACTCGGGTTCCGAGTCCTTTGGGGATTTCGACCTCCGTCTACCCCGAGGACGTCTGGGTCCACGACCATCCAGTGGCACAGTAGACGAAAGGGGAGACTAGGGGGTACCCCGAGTAGGGGTGACGACCTCCGTTATGATTGAAGGTCGGGTCGGGGATGAGATGGGGGTTTAAAGGATTCTGTGTCTTTACCCTGGTTCCGGAGGGTCCGTCACCTGAGCTCCTTGTCGTCCCATGTCACGTTCCTCCGACCTCTCGCCCCTCTCCAAAGTCACGACCTCCTTTCTCTCCGGTGTGGCTCCCCACTAAACCCTACCCCTTATAGGCACCCTGTGAACTCACTTTCGGACCGACAAAGGAGATCGAATTCAAGAATGGAACGTCGAAGTTTCCGAAGTCTCCTGGACTGTTTCCAGAACCTCTAGTGGATCCGGTAAGGGGACGGAGACAAAACGTCTACGTCCTAGATTGTGGAGTTTTTCCACGTCACTGAAAAGGTTCAGGAGACCCGAGTCTTCACGGACTCTAGTCTGATCTTACTCCAGATTGAGAACTAGGTTTGACGATGGACGTGCCGGAGGATACTTTCTTGGCACCGAACCTTCTCTTGGTACTTCACAGGACCCTTCTTCGTTCGTTCCCGGTCACGAACGTAGACGTAAGGAGGAGGGCACTGGTGGGACGTACGGGACCGAATGCCCTAAGGCATATCTCCCTCCCCCCAGTACACACCCATGGATTCCCAAAACAGACAAAGACACCTATTTATTCCTCCGACCCTGTCTTGCGACACGATCCGTGATGTCCTCCCTGTCTCTACTTCGTCCGTCCGAAAAGTTCTTCATGAACCAGATAAACGTTTTTAAGTACTGGATCTTACGTTTCGCGTTATTTTTTCAATGGTCATCCATTCTTCTTCACTGCAGCGAGTCACCACGGGTTGAGAAACGCTGGGGCCCCTGACATCAAATGTTCCGAAGAGACAGGTACCTTAAAAGGTCCGTTCTCATGACCTCACCCAACGGTAAAGGAAGAGGTCCCCTAGAAGGGCTGGGTCCCTAGCTTGGGTCCAGAGGGCGTAACGTCCGTCTGTGAAATGGCAGATTCGATGTCTCGAATTTCAGACTCGTCATTCAAGGTGGTTAACTCAGTACTACTACCATGGATCCCTCAATGATCTAGTTTACGTTAGACTCCACAATCCCTGAAACCAAAACTCCGGTTGCTCCCCCATCTACTGTCCTAGAGAGTAAGTACTCCGTCTAGCGATTTATCTCTGGAGACTTTTTCGACCCTGGGACCCTCCCTACTCAAGGGTCTCTTTAGTTCTGTTCTCTGTATAGTGAGTCCAGGAATCCCATCACTGTTAATTCGAAAACGTAGGACCCCGAGACTTATCCTTTATCAGAGGTCACTCTTCTTCGTCGTCGAGGTCTAGGTTTGGTATACACTGATGTCACCGACTTAAAGGTGACAACCTTAAGGGTTCGACTCTTTAATTACATTTTCATCTAAGGTCTGGTCATTTTGAGTACCCCATAGTTCTCCTTCTTCCTGTTCTGATAGGATCTTCTTACACGGGGTCTCTTTGTCGTAAGAGTGTCGTTTTATATTAGGAGAAAACTTCGACGTGATTGTTATTTTTCTTTAACGTTTGGTGTACTCCTTGTATTGTTTGATAAGTCGTAGGACTATTGTATTTTATTATATCGTTAGACTTTCTCTGGAATTTCATTGGTACAAATTTTACTGAATTTTCCACTTTTTCGTTACGTTTGGCATTTATATCCTATCCTATAAAACTTTCTCTTATCTTTAAATGTTTCTCTTGGACTGTCTTGAAAGATCTTCACTTTTTCTTATCAGTAACTGTATTTTCGAGTCACCTGCACAGTTTGTCGTCCTATCTGCTTCGTCTTGTCTCTAAATCACTTGTCTTTCTAGTTACCTTTAATGGCGTCTACGTCGCGTCTTTCTGTTCCTTTCTCTTTATACTTTCTCTTGGATTCTCCGTACCTCCCCTCTTGTTCCCCTAGATTTGATGAGATGTCCCTCCATAGCTTTCTCTTCTTACCTCTCTTCCCCCCTCGCCGTTATAAAGTAAAAGGTCTTAACTGCCTTCTGTAAGTAGGAGTCCGATTTCTTTACAACCCTCAAGACTCCTCCTGTGTGTATTTATTTAGACATAAGTCTATATAATACCACTGTGATCTAAGTTTCTTTGTGTTGGTCAGATATTAAAACGGGTCCTTTCAGACCCTTTAAGCACCCAGAGACTCCGAATTCGGACTCATCTAAAAGGTCTCTGTCTCTCATACCACTTTATGAGAACGGCCCTTCCAGTGTACCTACCTCCTCGGACCATCCGACGTCAGGTACCCTAGTGATGCTCAGCCTGTACTGAAGTGAAAACGAAAAGTGAAAGTACGTATCTTCCTTTACCGTTGGGTGAGGTCACAAGATCGTCGTCGTTCTTTATCATTCTTTTATCCTCTAAGGTCGGACACCCTGATCAAAGACTTGTCCAAAATTGATAAACAAAACTTAATTCAATGGATCTGGAACCTATGGACAGACAATTGGTCTTCAAAGTTCCCTGGGTGTGGACGAGACATAGAAGGGAGTTCGGAGAGAAAAAGGAAAAATAAACGGATAAATAAATAAATACTAGTACGACCCAGAAACGACGGGACACCCGAAAAAGAGATCAACACCGTTCGTCCCGATAAGAAGCAACGTCGAACGTCCTAAGAGGAACGTCACCGAAGAGAACAACGCCTCGTGCCCGAAATCCGTACGTCCGAAGTCGTCGACACCGGGTGCCCGAATCAACGCGGCACCGTACACCTTAGAAGGACGTGGTCCCTGACTTGGGGGCAAGGGACATGCCCGTCCGTCCAAGAATTAGTGACTCGGTGCTCCTTTCAGCTTTAGGCTATAAACTGGAGGGACAAGCCCATGGCACGAGACAGAGACTCTAGGTGGTACTAAGGTGTCGGGACCCTTCCAGGGAAAGACTCTGGTGAGCATTGGTATAACGGGAAGCTCCGGAGGGGGAGGAAACCCCCGACTCAACTTCAACCTGACAGGTTGGAAGGAAGACAGATGAACCCCAGGAAGCCCCGTTTCTTTCGGGGACGAGACTGAACCTGTCGTCCCCGAACGGGACGAAGTAGACACGGACCAATCGTCCCGGTCACCGAAACCTCCTTTTCTTGTTGGACCGGTACCATTAACGGAGTACTTTCGACGTACAACGACCTCCCCCTCCCTCCCAGACCTCTCCTTCCCCCTCTCCCGAATTATCCTTCGTTTACGGTCTCTTCTCGGACCACTCCTGGGAGGGGGTTAAGTACCGCAATCGTAAGGAGTCTGTGGACGTCCGAGAACCGGGACCGACCCCGACCCGACCCGACCGAGGAGGGACGACGACGTGTCTTGTCTTTCTACGCCAAACCAAGGTTAATTCCCCCGTCTCTCGTCTCCACCCACACTCTGTCCTCTGAAGAAAGAACATAAAAACTCTCGCACGCTAAAATAGACCGTCAACAACTTAAGGAGAAGTGGAATACCGGCAAATACCACAGTCCCTTTCTCGTGACCCGAAACCCTGGTCTACTTGGACCAGACTAGGGAAAGGACCGAAACACCGACATCTTTTTCGGGGTTTAGAGACAAACTTATTACTCCTTAGTATAGATGGATTGTGCCAACGACGTTGCTTATTTGTTCCACCTGGTGAACTTCCGTGGATCGTCTCACAAATAATACCATTACCTGTGAGTCTTTGATTGAAAGAGATAGGGACCTGACATTTAGGAACATACCCTTCCTACCGCAGACCAGGTAGAGATACTGGGAGTTCCTCGGAGGGCACCTCGGTCCGTGTGTTTTCGCTGACAACTCATTTACTCCCTCACTTAGGGGGCGTGTGACTCGGGGGTCGGGGCTGTGACCTCGTCCAGTTTCCAATCGAGTCTTCGGACTCTACGGTCCTTTCCTTTTACGACTCAGGGGCTCCAGTAATTTTACTCATACACCGTTCGACCGAAATCGGACATCTTTCCGTCAGAGACGAAGGAACTTCTCACTGAACCTCTTCAGTGAGGTACACTCATGACCCCCGAGACCCAGGGAGAGCTTCCCTTCTTTGACAGGACCCCTTGGTCCCCGGCGGGGACGGGTCCCTGGTTGGACCGGGTCCTTCCTACCGTTGGGAGAAGGTGAAGAGGGTGAACCATGCACGTCTACGGCACAACCCGAGTCGCTCCCCGTCCGAACAGATTGGACCTCCTCCCACACGACCAGAGACCCCAACCGCGGGGAGGTCGGTGCTTCCGGAAACCGACCCCGAGGACAGGTGGACGAAAGGTCGACGACGACCACCTCGGGAACAGTCGTCTCCGTAGAAGGTGCGTAGAATTTAGACAGCACGGAGTCGCGGTTTGTAGACATCGCATCTAGACGACCGACAAATAAAAGACAAACAGAACCCACACTGTGGTAGAGGTAAGAAGTGAAGTCACTGGGAAGAGAAATAATAATAACAGAGCTGGCGAGCCAAATAAACGAAGGGGGCTCAGGGTTGGTGAAAGGGAGAGAAGAGGGTGTAAACGGCCCCGGGTACGGTCGAGGGAACGAAGAGAAGGAGGGGTCGAGGCCCGGGGAGACGATCACAGGGTCCCGGGACGACAGGGACGACCCTTGGAGTGAGTTTGGTCTACGCCGAAGGAGGAGGAGAAGGAGGAAGAAGGGGACGAAACGGTTCCCGACGTGCCCCGGCTCCTCCTGCCCTCCGGGAGGTGGGTGTAGGACGAGGGGCAGGAGACGAAGGAACGGGTCGAGGAGCCGGGTCCGGTTTCCCTTCGTTCGTCACGTACTGTCCCACAGACAAATCACGGTCACCACTCCCCACCACCCGAAAGGACCATCGAATCGACCATTTCCTTGGTGGACGTCACGCCCTCTGGACCTCAACTAGCGACCCAATCCTTCTGGGGGACCTCTCCCGTACCGTTGGGTGAGGCCATAAGAACGGACCTCTTAGGGTACCTGTCTCCTCGGACCACTCAACGTCAGGTACCCCAGTGTCTTAACCTGTGCCGACTCATTCGTCTCGAGTCGTGTCACTCCCCGCCACCCGCTACGACCCCTCCTTAGAATGGGGACTCTCGAGTGGAACGTCCCCGGAACCAGGGAGGACGTTGTGTCGACGGGGTTTTCCTAAACCCAAGTTGGTTACGGTAATTCACCCCGGAGGGTACACCGAGACACCATTTCTCGTACGGACGGTTACGTCGTCTACGTCCAAACTAGGACGTAGACCCAGCCCTTCTCGGGGACTCCTTCCTTTACCGTTGGGCGAGGTCGTAAGAAGGACCCTTTAAGGTACCCGTCTCCTCTGACTACCCGATGTCAGGTGCCCCAGCGTTTCTCAGTCTGTGCTGGTTCGCTGCCTCGTCTGTGTTATGCGTTACTGTAATTCATAGAGTTTGAGAACTTGGCGTCCAACACAGTTCCGGGCAGACGGATTTATAACGGACTAACCACTATAGAATGTTGACCAATCATGAATTGCCCGAGACTTTCCGGAAATAAAGGGTAGAGTCGGTGGGAGGGGTGTCAAGACCTCTACGTCCCAATAGTCGAGGAGTACTGTCTGTACAGAGTCCAAGGTTATAGTAAGTCGACTATTTCTGGTTCATTTCTAAACTTGGGTTCAGACTAGATTACGCTTCTTACCGACTATTCGAATTTTTGACCTAGACGGAAAGAGGTGGACCGGGGAAGTTTCAAGGGGACAACGTTATACACCCTTACTTTGCGAAAAATTGTTTACCTCCTCTGCAAGTACCACCAGGGCACCGATTCTAGGGAACGAGGGTTACGTCCTCCGGTCCCAAGTTAAGGACCAGTCCCTTGATCTAGGGTGTACGACGTCGAGTCGCAAGTGTACGACATTTGATTTTTCTAAGACGTACTTCTGGCTTCCAGGACCCACAGAGTCGATTCTGGGTCGTGTTGGTTTATTCATTTATTAACCTTGATTTATAATTTTTTGTGTTTTGTTGTTTATCTCTCCCACACCCACACCTCCGTAGTTGGTCGGACCCTGTACGGAGAAGCAAAAACCCTAGTAAAGATGGGCGGTACCGCCCTTCCCCCCCAGTAACCTTAAACTGGAAACCCGAATGGAGTCACCAACAGTCTCCACTGCAATATCGAAGGTGACTCGTTTCCTATGATCTGACTCCCTTTCCTCAACATTGTCTTTGACCTGTGTCGGATCGTAGTCTCCCCCACACCTGGTTCCTAGTTCTGGAATATTTGTCCAGTTGGTCCCCGGTCCGGTCCAAAAGACCTTGAACTCGAAAATAGCACACTACCAATCCGAGAGAAATTCATTTTCTTAAGTGTCCATTCTTGTGTCTCAATGGTCCCGGGGAGGGTTCCGGAACGTTCCTCGGACGCGTTTCCAGCACGTCAAGAACCTTTTAGGCGGGGTTTGTCTCGAACTCGTTCAAGTCCGTCTCGTCTATCCACCAACGAGTCACCTTCGACATCAAACCTTGTCTGGTCCTACCACCAATAGATGGAAATCCCCGGGTTCTGTGTGGATCTGCGACATATTTTGTACCCGTCCTTGAGCGGGGGTCTTTGGAACGAAGGGACACCCAGACCCAGCCCTGAACCTCGGACGTAAATTTGAGACCCAGTAGGCCTACTCAGACTCGGACCTACAAACCCCTAATTAGAGGTCCATTGTGACTGGGTCGGGTTGTCACAGTATTCCTTCAATACCATTTCTTGATCCTCGGACCGGTATCATTATCTCGGTCGGACCCGGACTCCGTCTCGACCCCAGACGCTGGGGTCAAGTCGCCAGGAAATCGAAAACGGCGCAAGGAAGTCCAGTTTGGAGTGAAGGCCTTCATCGACCCAGCAACTGCATCCCCACCTCTGGACTGCCCGCACTTCGTCCCTCTCCACCCCTAACATACCCTCCCTTCGACACCCCCTGTGTGTGTCGGGGGGACGAACCCTGAGAACTTTGTCTTCACTGAGACCTGGGGTTTCCGTCACGGGTCCGGAGACCCCTCCTCTGGAAATTAACGACTGTCCACGGAGCCCTCACCCCGTCTTGGAGAGGGTCTCCCTTACAGGTTTCGTAAGGTCTCAGGGGTCCCGTTTCCAGTGGTAGGTCTCAGGGGCCCCGTTTCCAGTGGTTGTTTCCTGAGTGTGTAATTCCGCTACGAGAGTAATTCGGTTTTATCACTGAACAGAAACAAATAAAACCGACCTCCAAATTAGATTTACAGACAACTATTCGCAGAGAAGAAGGGGTCCTCAAATGAGACTTCTGAGCAATGGGTCGTTCCTCTGGTCCCCACCCCTCCTGTCCCTCGACCGAGGAGTGAGAGGAACCGCTGGTTCCCCTGTCACCTCTTTTTCGTCGACCTTGTCCCCTGTGTCTCTCGTGGACGGTCCACCTCTGTGTGGGTGACGGGCCCCCAATCTCCCTGGACGGACCTGGGTGTGGGGACGTCCGGGGACCACGAGTCTCATCTCGCTCCTCCCCGAACAAGGTTCAAAGTTCTCCAGACTCCCCGGGTTGTCCGGGTCTCACAGTCCACTCTGCAGGAACTGGAGAAGTGACGTGTTGGGGTCCCCTACAGTCGGTGTCTTCATAAGATCCCTGTTCCGCCGGACGACAGCTCTCGCATCACTGAATACACGCGGGTGAGTGTCCCTCCTTCCCGCTCCTGTCACCTCCTCCTCCCTCCTCTCCTCCTTCCTTCCTTTCTTCCCTGCCTCGCTCCCTCCTTCCCCGTGTAAAGGGGACTTAGAGACGAAACACAGTCCGGGACCTGACCCACCTGCAAGTCCACCCGTTCCGTCTCTCCGGCCCCTCGTCCCGCCTCGTCCCGGCTCCCCGCCCTCTCCCTTCGGCGGTCTCCTCCCCGGCCCGGGGAACTTTCGACGATAACAAACTCCAGAGACGAGTCTCTTCGGGGCTCATTTTTCTCGAACAATCTCTCCCGGTCCGACCTCTGTTCGCCGAGAGTCTCTCGGTCACTTGGCACGCTTTACTGAATTTGATTGTAGGGACTGACGTGACCCGGCCCTGGGTCCTCAGTCCTGGCACACGAGTAGTCTTTAAGTATCTTCCACGGGACGTCGAGCCGAAAGAGACCGGCGGAACAAGTAACTCGCCAAAAAAAGAAAGGTCAGGGCGCCGGGACTTTCCCTCTACCCCCGACGGACTACCCCTTCTAGTTCACCGGAAACTTTTGGAGAGAGCCTCAAATAATTTGGGGCCCCGGTCCCGTCCGACCGGGTCTCCGGGTCGGTCCGGACCGAGGCGGGGGGGCCGGAGGGGCACCCCTTGGACCGGACAAGAGTACAGGGGTCTAGTCTCCCGGACACGGTCCCTGTCCCTCTCCTAGGACTTCCGGGACCTCTCTTGTGTGCGTAGAAAAAGGTCTTCTGACCCGCCCCGTCCCCCACCCCTTGTACTCTCTCCCTCGGACTCGGTCCACCCGTGTGAAGCCGGGGTGTTTACTGTGCCGGAAGAGAGGGACCCGGGGTGTCCTGTGACAGATGAAGGACGTCCTGACGCAGAGGGGTGCCGGAGAGGGTTTACAATCGCGAGAGGTGGGTCTCCTCTCCACCACCCCTGCTCCTTTCCTCCCAGAGATCCGGCCCAGTGTCGAGTCCCTGTTCCGTCCCGTCCTTCCACCGAAGAGTCTCCTTCGGAGCTCAAGGGTCGTGGACCTCGGGAAAGTCTGCCTCTCCGGTCTCGAGTGTGCCCGACTGTGAGTCACCTTGGACGGGGGTTGAGGTCTCCCCGACCGGGCCGACTCTGCCGGGTACCTACACCCCACTTCCAGATGGAAGTCGGGTCTTTTGAAGACACTTTCGTGACACATTTGACACAGTTACCTGTCGCATCAACACCACCTAGGCAAATGAGGTGTTTACGAATGGCTCCCCGGGGACACACGGTCTGTGTTACGGTCTGTAACCTGTCGTCGCTCCTCGTTTCGGCCGGTCCCCCGACACTTTCTCTGACGAGACCTTAGTTGTCCGACCACTGGGGTCCGTTACTGGCGTTCCGAGACTCAGTCCTCACCCTCCCATCCACCCCTCCTCGTCTTGGCTCTGTCTCGGTGTAACCTGGTCTCGTCGAGGAAACTGGACAAATATAGGATCGTCTAAACGCCAGGCTAAAGAAAACTTTTCTGTCAAGCGGACTAAATTTTGTTTTTGGTAGTGAGTTTGGGGAAAGTTGTGGAACAAAAGTTGAAAAAAGAGAACAAAGTAAACGACACGGGGGAAAGGTATGGTAAGGTTCCGACGAAGAAGGAAGAGGGATTCCTTTCCCTTCGCTCTTATCCTCTAACGAAAGAGATGGGGGTGGGGGTTATCCTCTGACGACATAGGGTCGTACTGAAAACTAAACCTTTGGTCAGACAGAACGGGTGGGAGAATTTTTTTTTTTTTCTTTTTTTAAAAAAATAGACGACTCGAAACTCCGTACACCCGAGAATCAAGGGACTGTACCTATCTTGGGCACGGGGGCCGGGACCTTCGTGCCTCAGAATTGGTGACGTGGTAGTCCCTTCACGTAGTCGGAGAAAAATATGAAGGGGAAGTTTGTTCAAGTTTCAGGAAATATCAAAAAGGATTCGAGGCGTCATTGACATCTCTTATTTGTCTACCCCCGTGAGACTTCTATATTTCGATTTCAAGTCTCAGTATATACCATTGACAGGGACCGGGACTTATCTCACGTTCCATACTTTTTACCGACGCAAAGGGGACGTGACACCCGGAGAACGAGGTCCCGGGTCCCCCGAGTGTCCGTTCAAACTTCGTGAATGGAGGGTTTAATTCCGGTTGAAAGTAGGGGACAACCGTAATGCCCGGTCGTGGAACAGGATGTCCAGGAGCTCTAGTGTTTCCTGTAACCAAACCCGTCACTACCACCACCAAGAAAATCGAATCGGAAGAACCTCAGTCTGTGGTCCGTTTAGACCCGTCCGTCACTCTAAATTCGAGTAGATGACTGATAAGGACTAACCCTTCCACCCACAGACGTTGCGAGACAAATCTGGCTAGGGTTCTGGCAGCAATAAAAGGACTCTCACAACGATAACTGAACACTGCAGACGGTTCCCAGGTCCAACCTCCTTACTATTTTTAGCCACGACAAAGAGGGTGAGGACTTGGTCTACTTTTCTCCACTCTGAATGTCACGAACACGACTGATATAAAAAAAGACTTAATTTTTTTTTTTGTCTTTTGCTTGTTAGACTGTCGCTCTACCCTATAAACTTAGACCCTTGATACAGAGTTTCGAGTAGACACACAAATGACGTAGGTACAACGAAGTGTCTCCGTCTCAAGAACGTCGACCATCCCTGAGGGTTCTCTTTAATATGGAATCACCAAACGTTTGATGTGAGTATGTCCGAACGTTACTATTCAGAAAGAATGTCCCTTTAGAACACGTTTTCGTATTTGTTTACGTGTCTATTGCTCCTCGACGAGACCAACTTTTCCCCTCACCCTTCGTCCGGGAGGGTCGACACTCGTAGTAGGGAGGGTACGGTGGGAGAAGGATAGGGACAGGAGACGACCGAAGGGGTTTTGAACACTCTTGGGTAGACATCGATGATTAGATGAGGAGAGACGAAAATCGCCCCATAAAATTTTGTGAAGACGTCATGTGGGAACACCTAAGTACAGTTACATACCGTTTTGGTTATGTCATAACATTTCATTTTATTTCATTTTTATTTTTAATTTTTTTTAATTTTTTTATTTTGTGAAAACGTCTCCACCTTCTCAACACTGAGTCCTCAGACTCAATTTAATTTGACTCAACCATGTGTCAATAGGACCGTCGACACAGTACTACTATGTGAAGGTGTGTGTGGTAATGGGGTTGGACGCAGGAGTTCGAGAGAGGTCAGGGGCACAGGGTTCGTCACTTGGTGGTAGACGAAAAAAAGAAAGATTTGAATGTCCAGGTCCGACGAGGATGCGGAACGACACGGACGGGATTGTTATACCGGTGTACGGAAAAAGGTACGGGTTGTCGAGCTATCCGTAGGGTGCAGAATCTAGAGCCGGACCCGACACAGCACCGCGGTAGGGACAAGGGGTAATAGACGGATGGAGGGGAACGAGACAGCCAGGTCACACAGACTGAGCAACGTCGGGGTACCTGATATCGGACGATCCGGAGAGACAGGTACTTTACGAGGTCAGTTCTTATGACCTTACCCAACGGTAAAAGAGGAGGTCCCTAGAAGGAACGGGTCCTTAGCTTGGACCCAGAGGACGTAACGTCCGTTTAAGAAATGACAGATTCGGTCGTCCCTCGGGGACATCCAGGTGTCAGTGGAGATTAAGGGACGCACACACTCCTCCTCCTTCGTCGTCGGCGGGTCCTGACGTCTCCTATTTGGGAAACGACAACTCGACCCCGGTCGCGGACCGAGACACGGGTGCCGAGTGAGCGAAGGAGGGGTAGAGGAGGAAGAGGCTTGGACAGGGACGGGAAAACACGTGCGTGAAAGGCCTCCGTGGTGGACCAAGAGAAGGGAGGACGAGATACAAGCCAAGTAAAGTGAGGGCCTTTACGGGAAGACAGACTTGAAGGAAGAGACAAAGTAAGCTTCCCGGAAAGTCTTCGGTGAACGAAGGGTCCTCGAAGGGACCCAATTTCTTTTCATCTTGAGAAAAGGGGATCATAAAGGTGGGTAAGTAGGTATGAATCGTGTTTTAGGTGGTCGTGCAGCAGGGGCCCGTAGTGCGGTCCCAAGCAAATGAAATAAGAACCCGCGACTCGAGACCACAGAAGGACTAAATAAGACGTCAAGTTCCCGGGAGACGGACAGAGACGTACCGACAAACTGTGGTATCGGGTGTCCGCCCGTAAAGTATATCTCTGATGTTACTCTTTTTGTTTGCCTGGGACATCTTCCACCGGACACACCCGACCCGACCCGGTTTGCGTCCCTCCCCCACCCTACTTCCCCACTGAACGTCAAGTCGGAGAAGAAGGAACGACCCCTTGAACCCCTGACACTATCGAACTGAGGGTCCAGGGTGGGTTCAGAGGGGAGGACCCAACACAGTCCCTGGGACCGAAACGACTGTCGGGAGAGGAGTGGAGGGGTGAGACATGGAAGGGTTTCCTGTCGGTCCCCGCCCGACGTCAAGTCACGGACAGTTGATTAAACCACCCTACCTTTGTAATTTGTGAGGTTTGTGACGAATAACCTCGACCCATTTGAGTGTGTGGTGTCAAATGAAACGACAGTCTTTAGGCGAGCGAATGGTGTCTCGTCTTGGGGGCTCCTACCCCTGGGGGAGGAAGGGGTGGGTGGTCTCCTCTGGGGCGGAGAGAGAACGTCGGTCTCTGGGAAGACTCGAAGTCGGGGGTCAGCTGGAGAAGAGAGAGAAGGAGTGGGGTCGAGAGGAGGAGGAGGACAGAGAAAGGTAGGTTGGGACCTAGAAAGGATTAAGAGGGGGCCTGAACCACAGAGAGTCGTCGAGTTCCGGTCCCCGTGAGTGGGGAGTCTCGTCTCGCTACCCCGTTCCCTTCCACTCTAGGTCCGTAAAAATATCCCTGTGCCTCCGTAGTCCCATGTGGGGACAAAGGAAGGAGTAAGATACGTCGGAACCCGATACTCGGGAGGTAAGTCCTCCCCGTCCTCAACTCTACCTCCACGTCTTGACCTTATACTCCAGCCTCCTTACACGTCCGAGGACCCATCCACGGGCCTCCTCAAAACTCAATCCTTCCTCCCACAGGGACTTCGACCTATCGAAACGTGAGTCTACCATTTTTCAGACGGACTTCACGTCCTCTGCGTCTAAGCTAAGGACCCAACCCTTCTAGGGGACCTCCTCCCGTACCGTTGGGTGAGGTCATAAGAACGGACCTCTTAGGGTACCTGTCTCCTCGGACCGTCCGATATATCAGGTACCCTAGCGTTTCTCAACCTGTACTGACTCGCTGATTGTGTGTGGGTGTCTACAAGGAACTGCACTGTCGAGGACGGGGGGAACGACCGGAGACCGTGGGGGTGGAGAGGTTTCCGTACACGTCGGACCGGTTCCAAAAAAGAAACCGAGGTGAACCTTCACGTTTGGAACTCCCGAACTCTACTTTGTATACGACGAGACCTTACACCGACACTCGGTTCCCTTACGAGTCTCCGGGGACGTCTGAAACGTCGGTAGACGGACCCCAACACCAACCCCACCCCACCCCTTCTCCTCCAAACACATTGTCTGGTAATCCCCGGTCCTATCTCGCTACCTCCGACTCTCGTGGAAGTAAGAGAGGTGGGGCGAATACTGGTATCGGAGAAAGTTGTGAGGTCACCGAGAGTTACATGACCTAAAGGAAGGGACCCCTCTGGGTTTCGATCCGACCTGGGGTCGGTGGCTCCCGGTCCCGATGACTGAGGGCTTACTTGTCCACGACTAATCACTCCGTAAAACGTATAAAAGAGACTTACATCGAGTAAAGGTCGGGTCTCCGTGTTTGCTGACGGGAACGGTAGAAAGGGACCCTGGGTACAAAAGACGAGAGGGAGACCCTAAGGAACATTGAACGGTAGGGACGAGAGACACCGAAAACGAGTAGGTGAGGGAGTCGAAGGGACCCGGAGTGACCCGGGTGACCTTTTGGGGGACAATCTCCCCAGGAACGGACGGGAGAACTCGCACCAGTCTCTCTTTTTCAAGTCCTGCACGGGAATCGAAGAGGCTTCGTGTCTTTATTCACCCGAACAACTTCAGACCCAAGGAGTGGGAAGAGGCACCCTACGGGACGGACCCAAAAGAACCTACTCACGTCCCGGTCCGACCCTTCAAAGACCGTCCCTGTTCAGTGGTCCCTTCACACCAGACAGGACTGTTTCTGCACCGACCGTCCCTGGGGCGGTTTCAGTACCCAGTGTCTCGAGGTAAGACCCTTTAACGACCGTCGCCCCCTACCCTCCCCGACCGGTCACTTCCATCCCTTAAGAGTCCCCAACCCTTCCCAGAACTTCTACAAATTTGAGTTGTGACATTTAAATAATGATAATAATAATAAAAAAGTGACTACCACTTGGATTCTCGGTCTTTTCATCTTTCATAATCAGTGAGACGACACAGACTGAGAAACACCGGGGTACCCGACATCGGACGTTCCGAGGAGACCGGTACCCTAAGAGGTCCGTCCTTATGACCTCACCCAACGGTTCGGCAGGAGGTCCCCTAGAGGAACTTGGTCCCTACCTTGAGTCCAGAGGACATAACGTCCGTCTAAAAAAAGGGTAGACTCAGTGGTCCCACCGATGCTCTCGGTCTTCCACTTCTGATAAAAAGCCTCCCGTAAGAAACCCAATCGCCGACTCGATCTCAGTCTTCGTCCCGGGACCTGAGGGTTAGGTCGCGACGAAAGGGTTTTGTGGTGGGGGAACTCAAGAGGTACTCTTTAAAGTGGGGCAAGAGTCTCGACACCTCCACTCTCACAAAGGAATCCTGAGGTCAAGGGTCGTAAACTCTAGACGAGGACTCTCCCCATCCAAGAGACTCCTACTTACGGGGGGTTGGGAACTACTTGGGGTCGTGGTGTGCCCCCACTCTGTGTGGAGGCCCTCCCTGTACAGACGAAGAGTCCCTCGACAAGGGGTACCAGTGGGCGGCAAGGGAGCATGTCCAACACAGGGAACACGAGGTGGGAGTCGGTGTCGCGGAAGCTACTCCTCACCTGCGGACTCCAGTCGCCCCGTAACCGTCCTGAATGTCGGTGAGTCAAAAAGGAGAACTTTTGAAAATTTATTCCCCGAAGGGACCATCGTGTTACCGTTTCTTAGGCGGACGGTTGCATCCTCTTTACTCGGACTAGGGACCAGACCCTTCTAGGGTGCACGACGCCTCACTGCTCCGGGTACACGGTGTTGATGACTGGAGCACACGACGTTGACGACTTCGGGTCCGCGAATCGTGGACACGGGACGTTGTTCTCGTCTGTGGCGTTGCTCCTCGGACGCGTGGTGCGCTTCTCCTCTAGGCGCGAGCGGCGTTGACGTCTTTCGGACACACGTTGTCGCTTCCGGGTCTCGTCGGTTTTTACTTCTTTATTTCAAAAAGTTCAAACTTTACTTTTTGGTATCTGAGAAGTCGGTAAATCAACATCTCTCGACCTGATTTTGAAGAAAGAGTTACTCCCGAACTCGGTCCTGGGGACCCCACTTTGGTGTCTGTTTGGTTCATTAGGTGTCTTTTCAAATCTGTCCTCTGAGACATCGGGTCCTCCTCTTGATACTCCGGACCAAGAAGTGAATAAACAGGAGGTTATCAACACCCCAAAAAAAAAACCGACGAATCGTACGTCCTAGAATCAAAGGGGTGGTCCCTAGTTCGGGTGCAGGGGACGTCACCTTCACGTCTCAGAATTGGTGACCTGGTGGTCCCTACAGGGATAGGTGAAAAACATACAATTACCCAAAGACGGAGAACCCTGGGTTTCGTGAAACTGGTCTTCATTACTCTTTCCCTCACAAAATCGTATTTTAAGGGTTTGTTCGGACTGAGTTTATTCTGACCTGGTCTCGACGGTTACCCGTTCCATATAAGGGTGAGACAGTTTCGTCTCTACCCTGTGACCCCCGTCTTAAATCCCTGATGACGATAGGGTACGGTACAATGATCCTCTTCTCTTGAGCCAATGTCTGGTACTGAATGAGGAGGTAGAAGGCAGTCTCTCTTTCGAAGAGACAACACCCCTGAGAGCGAACTCTTCGGGAGACATAGGACAAAGTGGAGGATCTCTCACAACCTTACTTGCATCAAGAAGAACCACCTCTTTGTAGATAACATAGGTGCTGACAATGGGTCATAATGAGATTAGAGGGTCCTCCGAGTCACCATTTCTTGGGTGGAAGGTTACGTCCTCTGAACCCAAGTTAGGGACCCAGTCCTTCTAGGGGACCTCCTCCTTTACCATTGGGTAAGGTCATAAGAACGGACCTCTTAGGGTACCTGTCTCCTCGGAGGACCCGATGTCAGGTACCCAAGCGTTTCTCGACCTGTGATGACTTGTCCGTGCGTGTTACCTTTATGATAGTAAACGCACACACGACTCCCACCCCCTTTCTATCAGTCCACTAACGGCCTTACACTTAAACTCCCAGTTTCTATACTAGTACGGGTAGATTCAACTAAGTCCCTGAACCCCAAACCTTATCCTACTGTCTGGCACTCACATGAGGTGTGACCGAGGTTCGTCTCTCTCTGGTCGGGGTGGGGTCCAGGGTAGAGGGTAGACCTTCTGTCTTGACATAGAACGTCGTTTCGAGGTAGACGGTCGGTCTACTTGGCATGGACATTTTCGAAGGGTGTAGTTCGGGGCACCCCGATTTCGGAGAGGGTCTCGGACGACTGTTGTCCTTTTTGTTAGGGTCTTACTGTAAAGGACTTCCTGAGTCTCTGCGAATGACAACTCCTCCCTAGTCCCTCAAGCTACAACAGGTGTCTGTAGAGTCCTTCCTGAGGACGGTACCCTCTCCCTGCCCTCTCCGGTCCTGTTTGTACCCCTCTTATTCGTTTTAGTATACGAGTTTTTCTCCAGGGATGGAGGTAACATTGTTTTTAGGGATGGTAAATAACTTACGGAGGTTTCATCGTCCGGAGGATGTTTGCAGTCAAGTAAATCAAGAGTAATGGGAGGTCTCATTCGTGCTGAAAGGAGTAAAGAGTCTCCTCCTTTTACGTCGAGACTCTCCCGTTCATCAAAAGGTTACTGGCGCCCGTACGGTGGGCCGGACGACGAAGTACAGAGATTTTATCTTACAGAAGGTCTATGATCCCCTGGTGATACCCTGAAGGGATATCGAGTCTACCATTTCTTAGACGGACATTACGTCTTCTGGGTCCAAGTTAGTGACCCAGTCCTTCTAGGGACCTCTTGCCTCACCGTTGGACGAGGTCATAAGAACGGACCTCTTAGGGTGTCTGTCTCCTCGGACCACCCGATGTCAAGCACCCTAGTATTTGTCAGCCTGTCCTGATTCGCTGATTGTATGTACCCCTTTGTCCCTACTTTGCCTCGAGCTACTTATAGTCAGTTGAAGTCTGACACCAGAACCAGGAGAACCTTTCACTTTCACTTTCAGCGAGTCAACACAGGTTGAGAAACGTTGGGGCACCTGATATCAGGTACCTTAAGAGGTCCGGTCTTATGACCTCATCCATCGGAAAGGGAAGTGGTCCCCTAGAAGGGTTCGGTCCCTAACTTGGGTCCAGAGAACGTAACGTCCGTCTAAGAAATAGTTGACTCGGTGTTCCCGTCGGGTTGACTATCAGATTTCTTCCTTTCCGCGTCTCCTCTCAAGGACTTTGATTGTTCACAGAAAAACTTTTTATTTGAACGGTTTCAGACTGATGAGTCTTTACGTCCGGTGTGAAACTTTCGTCCAGGAATCTTTCGACTACCAATAGTCTCGACGAGAGGTCGTTACCGGAAACCCCTAATATCGTATAAGGAACCCTTTAGAAGTAGAAGTAGCAGACCCCTTCGAAGTTAGAAAGCCCGTTCTCGGTCTTCAGTAAAGTCTAAACCCACTCAGTAGTTTCACCCGACATAATAAAGTCCAGGTTGACTCCACACTGGGAGGAAGTGACTTCATGGACCACAGTAGTTTTTGTGTTTCCTCGGGAACCCCAAACTACCTCGGGCCCTAGGGTACTTCACTTCTTCACTTTCAGCGAGTCAGCACAGACTAAGAAACGTTTGGTACCTGATATATCAGGTACCTTAAGAAGTCCGGTCTTGTGACCTCACCCATTGGAAAGGGAAGAGGTCCCTAGAAGGGTTGGGTCCCTAACTTGAGTCCAGAGGGTGTAACGTCCGCCTAAGAAATGGTCGACTCGGTGTTCCCTTCGGGGTTCTGGGGTACCACTGACCGTACAGGAACGTCCCCGACACCCCTCCGGAACTTGTTCTAGATTCCCCAGCAGTCTCCCTCTCTGTGCTAGTCTGGGTTAGTCCCGTATTCATTTTTGTATGTACCAAGGTATTTCACCGGACCCTTTCTACGGTGTAATTATTTTCCTTTTTACGTCTCCTTACACACTCCTCCCTCGGAGACTCTTATGCGCTCACGGATATTTGACCCGAGACGTTTGGGGTGGGGGTAGAGACGAGGTTGAACAAAAAGTAATTCTGAGTTGCTGTTCGGGATTTCTTTGGTCTGACAAGAACCTCCGTCATCTCCCACCTCGACCCGTGGACCGAACCCAGAATGGAGGGGATTAGGAGACATACAAGGGACGGACCAGGGAAGGGAAGGTGTGTAGGGACCCCGGTCGACGGGATTCATTACGAGGGAGACCCACAGCATGCTCGTGACGACAGAACCGTCCGGTCTTACGGACCACATTCCTCCTCCCAATCTCACCCACCCCACGACCTCCCGGAAGTAAAGGTGGACTTTGTGATAAATATAGCACCCTCAGTAAAAGGGGAAGTAGAGGGGGTTTAACCGGAATCCCTGGTCGGTCAGGGAACTGTCGGTCGGTTTTGGAATAGTGTAAAGGTCCGGGGTCGGGTTGTCTTTCACTCGACCTTGACGTTAGTCGCCCATCGAGGGTCCACCTTGAACGGCTCTCAGTTATTAGTCTTTCCGTTTGTGACTGTCGTCAACTCCCCTTCCTCCTCTTGACCGGACGTACGACCTCCACGAGGGCCAAATGCCGCACACCCCTTGTCTGTGACTGTACTTGTATTTTCGTTTTGACTCTTTTCTATTACGTTTCCAGTCACGGAGTCGTTTATACTCGTTGATTCGGGAATCGTGGCTCCTTCACTGTCTCTTTCCTGGTACCCTTACTGGTCTGGTCGAACTCAGACGACCCTAGTGAGTGTCGTCAAAACCCCTCCTCTATTCAGAACGTTTGAGTCCAGAGTTCAGAATTCTGGACTTCGGGTTTTCTGATTCCATCGATGCCTTTACTCAACGACGACAAGTCAGGTATTCAGTACAGACTGAGAAACTCTGGGGTACCTGACGTCGTATGGTCCGAAGGGACAGGAAGTGATAGACGACCTCAACTCAACCACTACCGTAGGTTGGTAAAGTAGGAGACAACAGGGGAAAAGGAGGACGGGTGCTAGAAAGGGTCGTAGTCTCACAAAAGGTCACTCAGCCGAGAAGGGTAGTCCACCGGTTTCATAACTTCGAAGTCGAAGTCGTAGTCAGGAAGGTTACTTATAAGTCCTGACTAAAGGAAATACTAACTGATTAAACTAAAGGAAAGACAGGTTCCCTGAGAGTTCTCAGAAGAGGTTGTGGCGTCCAGTTTTCGTAGTCACGAAGGTACGAATCGGAAGAAGTGCCAGGTTGAGAATGTTGGTATGTACTGATGACCTTTTTGGTATCGAAACTGATGTGTCTGGAAACGACCGTTTTACTACAGGTGCAAAAAATTAGACGACAGATCCAAACAGTAGCGAAAAGAAGGTTCCTCGTTCACAGAAAATTAAAATACCGACGTCAGTGGTAGTCGTCACTAAAACCTCGGGGGTTTTATTTTAGACGGTGACAAAGGTAAGAAGGGAGTAGATAAACATATTTCACTACCCTGACCTACGGTACTAGAAGTAAAAAGCTTACAACTCAAAATTCGATCGAAAAAGTGAGAAGAGAAAGTGGAAATAGTTCTGCGAGAAATCAAGGAGAAGGGAAAGACGGTAATCTTCTCATAGTAAACGTATAGACTCCAACAACTATAAAGAGGGAGTCTGTCAGAACTAAGGTCGAAAACTCAGTAGACCGGACCGTAAAGCGTACCCTCGTCCACCTATAAACGAGAACTCACTGTCGTAAACGGTCCGAACCATTACCTCCCCGTGTCGACTCAACCCCTCTGTACGTCGTCCGATGTAAAACGACTTCACCTCCCAACTTAATCATACTCATGGTGTTCATCAAACACACTCACCAAACTGACACCCCTCTTGTCAACAGTCTCGTTAATTTAAGACTTTCACACTGGATCCTCCGGTGTGAAGTCAGTGAGTCAGTTCGGGCTGAGAAACGTTGGGGTACTTAACGTCGTGTGGCCCGGAGGGACAGGTAGTGGTTGAGGGCCTCAAGTGAGTTTGAGTACAGGTAGTTCAACCACTACGGTAGGTCGGTAGAGTAGGAGACAGTAGGGGAAGAGGAGGACGGGGGTTAGGGAGGGTCGTAGTCCCAGAAAAGGTTACTCAGTTGAGAAGTGTACTCCACCGGTTTCAGGACCTCAAAGTCGAAATCGTAGTAACGAAGGTTTCTTTAGGGTCCCGACTAGAGGAAGTCTTACCTGACCAACCTACAGGAACGTCAGGTTCCCTGAGAGTTCTCAGAAGAGGTTGTGGTGTCAAGTTTTCGTAGTTAAGAGGCCGTGAGTCGAAAGAAGTGTCAGGTTGAGAGTGTAGGTATGTACTGGTGTCCTTTTTGGTATCGGAACTGATATGTCTGGAAACAACCGTTTCATTACAGAGACGAAAACTTATACGATAGATCCAACCAGTATTGAAAGGAAGGTTCCTCATTCGTAGAAAATTAAAGTACCGACGTTAGTGGTAGACGTCACTAAAACCTCGGGTCCTTTTTTTTCAGTCGGTGACAAAGGTGACAAAGGGGTAGATAGACGGTACTTCACTACCCTGGTCTACGGTACTAGAAGCAAAAGACTTACAACTCGAAATTCGGTTGAAAAAGTGAGAGGAGAAAGTGAAAGTAGTTCTCCGAAAAATCAAGGAGAAGTGAGAGACGGTAATCCCACACAGTGGACGTATACCTCCAATAACTATAAAAAGGGTCGTTAGAACTAAGGTCGAACGTGAAGAAGGTCGAGTCTCAAAGAGTACTACATGAAATATGTCTTCAATTTATTCGTCCCACTGTTATATGTCGGAACTACATGAGGAAAAGGATAAACCTTGGTCAGACAACAAGGTACAGGTCAAGATTGACAACGAAGGACTGGACGTATGTCCAAAGAGTTCTCCGTCCAGTCCACCAGACCATAAGAGTAGAGAAAGTCTTAAAAGGTGTCAAATAACACTACGTGTGTCAGTTCCCGAAACCGTATCAGTTACTTCGTCTTTATCTACAAAAAGACCTTGAGAGAACGAAAAAGCTACTAGGTCGCCTACAACCGTTAAACTAGAGACCAAGGAGACGGAAACTTCGGACCGAACCTCTTAAAATTCGTAATGAAATGATCGTACACTCTACTCACGTTAACACGTCATCGAACTCGTGAGAAACCGTAACGGAAAGAAACCCTAACCTTACTTTTGACTGGAAAAGGTCAGGACACCGGTGACGACTCAAAAGGTTTAAACGACCGTATAACTCACGTCGTGAAAGTGTCGTAGTAGAAGGTCCTAAACTTTGTCGAGGTGACCTTAAGGTAGTGGAGGTGATCGAAACAAGCATCACTACGAGAGATTCCGGGTGAACTGAAGTGTAAGGTCCTACAGACCGAGATCTAATCACTAGCGTAGTAGTACTAATAGACCCAGCATTTCTAGAAAAAACATGTCAAGAAGGCACATAAGAACGGTGGAGAGGAATTATAGAAGACGAAGACAATCCAGGTATGGTAAAGACAGGAAATAACTCGGGTAGAAACGTACTTTACAAGGGAACCATTGAGATTAAAAGAACTTCTCTAGAGGTCAGAAAGGGTAAGACAACAAAAGGAGATAAAGAAAGGTAACTGACGACTCTTTCCGAAAGAATAGAGAGGAACGATAAGAAACCTTGAGACGTAAGTCTACGAATATAGAAAGGAAAAGAGGAAACGAAAAGTGAAGAGAAGAAAGGTGTCGATAAACATTCAGGAGGGGTCTGTCGGTAAAATGAAAAAACATAAAGAAAAGGCACCCCTACCAGAACTAGGGACAGAGGACATGTTATAGTGCTTGGAGACAGGTATCAAGTGGTCCGTGAGATAGATAGTCTAGATCAGGGAATTTAGATAAAGAGTGAAGGTGACATATTAGTATTCCTTAAACTAAATCCAGTATGAACGTATCGATCACCAAAAGGGATGAAAGAAGTTAAATTCAGACTTAAACCATTATTCCTCAAGTACTAGACTCGGTGTCAGTCGAGGACCAGAACAAAAACGACTGACGTATCTCGAAGAGGTAGAAACCGACGTTTCTTATATTAGACTAAAGTCACAACTGGTAGACCTCTACAGGGACACATCTCAGAAGAGAACACAACAACCTTCTCCCACAAAAGATACTGGTCACACAAGAGAACCGTTTTGAGATAATCAGAAACGGGACGAAGTAAGGTGTAAGGTTCCGGTTTAAACGGACAATGAGGTCCACAAAGAACTGAAGGATGAAAACGTAAGGTCAGGGAATATTACTTTTTCTGTAGAAAAAACCCACAATCAAGATTTTCAGAACATCCAGAAGTATCTTGGCAAGTTGAAGTCGAAGAAATCACAATGACTAACCCCGTATCTGAACCTATTGACACTATAACTTACCAAACGGAACCTTTGCTTGTCTCTAGTAAGACAGTAAAAACTCTAGCGTAGGTTCATGACGTAAAGCCTAAGAAAACAACTGGTACTACCGATGAGGTAAAGAGGATTCCCTAGGACGGGTGTCATCATCTATATTACCAGTAGACTCAATTTAAGTGGGTAAGGTCAGGTAAAATCAAACGACTAAGGATCTTACAACTGCAAGTGAGAACGGTAGAGGACAAACTTGGTGAAGCTTAAACGGAACTAAGTACCTGGATTGTAAGGTCCAAGGATACGTTGTAACGAGAAATGTCGTAGCCTGGAACGAAGATAGTGGTTAGTGTGGGTGTTGACCCATAACACAAACGAAACCGAGGTGGGGAAGTAAGAAAGACCTCAATAAAGAGGTGACTAGAGGTCATCGTATAACCTGTGGATGGCTGGACTCCTCAAGGAGAAAGTCATAGGATAGTAAAACGGAAAAGTATGACAAGTACCCCAAGAGTTCCGTTCTTATGACTTCAGTAAACGGTAAGGGAAGAGGTCACCTGGTGTAAGACAGTCTGGAGAGGTGGTACTGTGTGCGTAGAACCCACCGGGGTGTGTCGTACCGAATCAAAGTAACTCAATCTGTTCCGACACCAGGTACACTAATCTAACTGATCAAAAAGACACTAATACCAAACACACAGACGGGAGACTACGGAGAGTGTTGTGGATGGCTATGAACCCAAAGAGAATTACAACATCTCCGGTGTTTTAACAGGTTCCTAAAGACTTTTAGATCGATACAACGATGGAGACAAGGACCTTCGTCTCTGGGTCCACGTAAAATAGGAACCTGTAGATAGGTCCGATCTTTCAAACAGAGAAACGAAACTCAACTACCCCTTTAAGAAACCACTGGGTAGGGGTCGAGGACCCCAATACTAGTCTATGTCTCGACCTACCTGACAATAGAAACGAATCCTTAAACACGTCCCTGAGTTCCCCGTCCTTCGTCGACTCTACGGAGGTCAATCGCGACGTTGGGATTGTGAGGGATTTTCTTCGAGTCACCCTCTGGACTGTCTGTGACGTAACAAGTCGACGTGTCGACCCTCGTCGACGTCCCGGGGGTCCCGAGGGGTTCATACCCCTGAGACCTATTGGAAGTCGGGTTCGAGTGTCTGTAGACCACTCTAGTCACCGTACGGTCCGACTGACCACACCATGGGTCCAACCCGACCAGTTACTGTTACCGTTTCCGGAATTTCTCGAACATAAGATTTGATTTTCTGTAGTGCAACTACAGCACCTTCCAACCTCTTTCCCTCCATCTCCCTGAGAAAACCCACCTCACCCCCCTTGTCACAGGAGTATAGTAGAAACCTTATCGACCGATTCAGGAGGGGAGAGGGTCGGGTTCGAGGTCTACCGTTGTCCGACTCAGTAAAAGGGTTCCTGAACCCTTTAGCAGGGAGGGGTTCTCCCTCCGGTTTGTCTTTGACTCAGTTCCTTGGTCTGTCAAAGACTCGCTTTCTTAGTCTCACTTTTTCCCGGAGTTTTTCGTCTGATAAACTCTGAAGGTGTAATGTCATGGATCTTTTCACTCCGTTAGGTGAGTCTCAGTACAGGGAACAAACACGGTCTCCGTCTTAAACTTCCGGTCCCCAGTCCGGTAACGAGAAAACCTACTTCTGTGAGGTAGGTCGAGAGGTCTCCGACCGTCACCGGTTCTAATTCCACTTTCCCCGTCCTTAACCCGTTATGTCACCCAGGTAAAGTTGTATTTGACTAGTCACATGTTTACTCCACGTTGTAATCTCCGATTACTCGCAATGTCTATCTCCCCGTCATATTCGTCACCCTTCTTGTTTGTCGAGACTCAGCTGTCTGACCCCAAATCTAAGGATCAGAACAGGGGACACATTGTCCCTTTTACACTGTCAGAAAGACTCGGTGGATATTTTACCCCGATTGTATATGGCATCCTAAGAACATTCTTTATCGTGTACACTTCCATGAAACACATGTCCTTAGTAAATCCGTTTACTAAATCGGTAATAATACTAATAGTCCTAACAGTACCCATTCCGACAACTCAAACTTCTGACCTTATCAATCTCAATGAAGGGACTACCGAGTCGTCATTTCTTAAGTGGACAGTTACGTCCTCTAAGTCCAAGCTAGGGACCCAGACCTTCTAGGGGACCTCTTCCTTTACCGATGGGTGAGGTCATAAGAACGGACCCTTTTGGGCACCTGTCTCCTCGGACCACCCGACGTTCAGGAATCCCAGGGTTTCTCAGTCTGTGTTGAATCGCTGATTTGTTCTTGTTGTTTTTTTATCTCAATCCCAAGAGGATCAAGAGACTCGAAGAGTCGTCTTCTTCCTTTAGACTAGTAACTGTTCCCAAGATGAAGTAGAACCCGAGTGGGTCTAAGTCGACATCCTCGTCTTAATCCCGTTTTGGGTTCCGGACCCACCCTCGAGTAGATATTTCACTCCTCGGAAGTCCTACTCCCAAAGATCAGAGGGCAAAGACGGAGTCCTCAAGACCGAAGGGACTCTTCACGGAGAACGTCTCCTTACTTCGGACTATAGAGAGATGGACTTGTTCCAGGGAGACTGATAGACCTCCCATTATCACTTCGGTCCTCTACTCTTCTCCTTCCTCAGTCCTAACCCCCGCCCCCCCACCACTGATGACGGTCGGTGCTCCAGTGTACGAAGTCGGTTTCGGTGAACCTCGGTGAACCTGTTTCCGTAGGACCGTAGGAGAGATCGTCCGGACTACTGTGTCGGGAGGACTGGAACTCATGGTCGTGACCCGCCCTTCAATACCGAGTCCCTAATTTGATCCCCTCGTGATACCCCATGGAGCTTCCCCTTCCGAGCCCTTTCCCTCCCGGGACAACACGAGGTCAGGTCTCGTCGTCGTGAAAAGTATCCATTTTTCGGGGCGACACGTCCGACTAGAGTAAGGACCGTGCGCGAGGGGGCGAGCAACGTCTACGGACGTCCAGACAAGATTATAAACGTCGTTGGTGTAAGGACTTGTCCCACCCATTCTCCGAAAGACCTGTTCTGACGAAAGGTAGTCTTTAATAAGTTAAGTGGTCCCAGTCTATAAAATATCTCTCGACCTAACGAAGAACAAAAACAAAAAATTTCTTCTTTTACTTTTAAGTCTCTCTTACTGACTTTCGTCCTTGATCTTCGTCTCTTTTCAGAACTCCTGACCTCTTCCCTTCCCTTTGGACCCCAGTAACCACTCCCTCTCTTTCCCTACTTTCTGTCCATTTTCCAGACCCTTTCTCGGGTGAGAGCCCCACAGTGGGACGGATCTGAAGGAGTCTGGGACTACCCAAATGGACAGTGGCAGTAAGTAAGTAGGTAGGTGAGTTGTGTGTAAATTGACGATGGGATACGGTTCACGACACGGTCTTTATGTTCTTTAGTATAATCAATAGATAAAGACACATTGTTTAATGGTATTTTGAGTCACTGAATTTCGTTATGTACAGATAAAAGAGTGCCCAAGACACCCGGTCTTCAGGTCGTGTCGAATCGGCCCGGGAGCCGAAGTCCCCTAGAGTATGCCGACAACTGGTTCCGAAACTGGTCCCGACCTCGGAGCAGACGTCCGAGGCGACCCCTCCCTAGACGAAGACCCGAGTCTACTATCACCCGTCTCAAATCGACTAGTTCTTAACAACCCAACTCCCGGAGCCACCGGTTGAACAGGAGTCTGTCTCCGACAAGAGTCAGGAACGGTGTTCGTGTTCGATCTCTGCTATCTCGTCCGCTTGTTCATCCCGGAGGGTCCACCGAGTTTCCATTCCTTAGACGGCACCTACGTCCTCTACTCCAAAGTGAGGGACCCAGTCCTTCTAGGGAACCCAGGGGACCTACCGTTGCGTGAGGTCATGAGAACGGACACTTTGGGGTACCTGTCTCCTCGGACCACCCGTCGTCTGGTAGCCCAACGTTTCTCAGTCTGTACTGGCTCGTTGATTTGCTGTTGTTCTCGTTCAGTGTTGAAACACATCGCATTATTATCTTTACTACAGTGCAGTGAAAGCGGTACAAGATAACTAATCTTCGTGTATCATCCAGGACGGTCCGAGTTCCCTCCCCTAAAGTGTCTTTACACTTATGGTCCTGTACACCTAACGGGTGCTGGTAGACTCTCAGACGGACTGTGTGTTCAGGTCACCAAAGGACGGAAGTCTTCTGAGTCAATTGTTACTGGTAGGGTCCTCCATACCGTTCACGCCACATGAATGTGCGTGAACATCCCACGATCCAAGAAAACATACAAACGAAAATTAGTGATAAACTTTTTTAACTTTTACAATCAGGGAGTCAGTACAGACTGAGAAACGCTGGAGTACCTGGTATCGGGCGTTCCGAGGAGAGAAGTACCTTAAGAGGTCCGTTCTTATGACCTCACCCATCGGTAAGGAAAGAGGTCCCCCAAAAGGACTGGGTCCCTAGCTTAGGACCAGAGGACGTAACGTCCGTCTAAGAAATGACAGTCTCGGTGGTCCCCTCGGGTTAGAGATAAATCCTCCATGCGAACGATGGAAGAGAGACCCACTCTATTGTCTCAGAGTCTCTCTAGTGTCATCGTTCCCTAGATTCTCTAAAACTTGAGTGTAAACAGTCTGAAATTTCCGAGACAAGGATGCGGCAGAAGAGACGGAGGGTCTACTTCCCGTGATATTGGACCCGTCCTGATTTGTCAGAGACACTGACCCCGTGGCCGCTCCCGAAGTCTCCACTCCTGTCTCTTCCTCGCGACGAGTCCGTCCTTCGCCCCGGGACCTCCTTCAGGTCCCCACCTCCTCTGGGCTAGGAAACGAGAACTCCTCGGGAACTCCAAGTTCACCCCTTGGTTTGGTCTGTCGTCTGGGCCCCGCGAACGACCCTCGCCGTCGTTCACGTCTGACTTGTCGACAAACTTCCTCGAGACTTCTCTGCCCTTCGGCCACCGACAAATCTAATCAAAAGATTAACCGACTCACAATGGTTTCCGAGAACACATATGTTACCCCTAGCAAGCAGAACAGATAAACATATAGGTGAGTACAAGACAGTGAGGGACTAGTCGAGTCGACAGACGGAGAATGACAGTCAAAATCGGGGTCTCTCCCGAGTTCAGATGTCCTCCCCTGCGAAAGAGGGACCGGGGGTCGTCTCGCGTCGTCGTCCTCCCTGTGAGGGGTCGGGGTCGGGGTCGATCACGGGGAAGGACGTCCCGGGGGTGTGGGTAAGGTCGGTAGTATTGGGTAAGTAAACGTCGTTCACCCGAATGCACACAATGGTACATTGTGCTGTTCGGACCTTCGAGCCGAAACAAAGACATTTTACCCTTTGGGGTCTCTCTCCAGTCTATTGAGAGACCCGCACTGGGCGTGTCAGTCCTTCACCGACTCGGTTCGGAACTTGAATCCAGGGTGAGAAACTGAAAGAACACACCAGACAGTCAGACGGGGTGTTCTGTGCGGTGTGGGGAGTTCCTTAAAGGAACGAGTTCTTCGGCATTTCCCAGGGGAACCGACTGTCCCAGTCGGGTAAGAGTACGAAAACGGGTAGAAAGTCCTGGGAGGTCATGAACGGGTGTGGGGGAGGAGGTTAAGGGGTACTTGGGTAAAGTTAAGGTAGTACTCGAAGATATCTTGACTCAGGACCAAAGGATTGAGGACCTTTATGGAGTTCAAACAACCAAGGGAGAGTTTACTAACCATACAAATCTAGTCCCTGGTTCTCTGGTTGAAGGGGGTGGTAGGAGGGTTGGGTCCGTGTTTCATTCACTAAAACGGAACTGACTATTACTTCCTCCCTTCGTACTGATACACCGATCCTCCTGTCGATTCCTCTACTCCCAAATAAAGGTTCCGTCTTTACTCAGACGGGCACCCCTGCGGACGGGACCAGTAATGTCATTCAAGGGATGCATCTTTGGAGGTTCAACGTTTGAAAGTTTCTACACTTGTACTCAAGGAAGTTGTAGTCCGAGGTCACTGTAACGTAGAGCAGGAGGCGGAGGACAACGACTGCTAGGAAGTCGAGATGGGAGAGGGTAGGGTAGAGGGAAGAGGTGGTCATCGAGAAGGACGGACAAGTGAGGTCCGGTCTGGGGGATACGGTCGACAACATGACGTGACGACGTGAAAAGTTCCATGACCTGACCTTCTAATTTTTACAAAAGAAACACACACATACAGACAAGTAATATATAATAAACGCTCTTTTTATAATATTTGGATCATGTCATGTCATGACACATCGACTGACACAATTAGCCCACGAATCTAATTCAAACGACCTGAATACTTCTCCAACCTGAAGGTAAGGCTCTCCCGAGAGATCCACAGACAATTGTCCAAAAGACAGTGTGTATGCGTATACGCTATTCCCCCTTCCCCACCCCCTCTTCGTGGAGAAATGTATAGCACTACTGTGCGGACAGTGTGGGACCCCTTCCCACCGTTTCTCTTCCAGGTGAGGAGTCATTGTGAGTTGGTCTAAACCAAGGTAAATCTCTTAATCTCTTTAAGATATGTTTGACCTACTTGTCAATCACTGCACAACCAAAGGGGCTAGTGATGGTCAGGATATATATTGATGGACTCCGTATCGATATCGATGGTGACTACTTCGTGCAGGATACTGCAAAATGTTTACGAGACGTTTTCACTAGTGTGAATCAGAAGTTTTAACAAGATATTTAATCGTAATCATAGGAAAGACAACCTTTAACTACAAGTGTCTCTACTCCCTCTACCAAGTTTCTAAGTTCTAATAAGTCACCCACAGTCCTAAACGTGGGTCCGACGGACTGAAGGGGGGTTTTGAAACGGGAATCTTAGACTACGGTCATCCGGAGTGTCAAAACCCACCCCCCTCAAACAAACAACGACAACAACAACAAAAACGACATTCCCCGAGTCATTTATACAGACAAGGAGGAAAGACCGACCTTGAACCCCTGTCCCTCTCTCTTCCAACCCCAGGGAGGAAGAAAAGATTCTTCTAGGGTCCCACACCTAAAGGAGGGGCGGATCATATCGAAAAACGAAACGTCGAAACATCTTCACCCGTCGACCGTCCTCTCGACGTAAAAAATCCGGGGTTCGACGGACGAATAGAGTCCCTCGGAACTAAATGCAAGGAGATAGAATAGAGTCAGGCCCCGGGGTACTACCTAAAGTGGAGGCCGTAAACCTTCCGACGAGGAACGGTTCTCGTGAGGGGTCATCTGTCTACCTCCTCTGCCAAGACTATAGAGGTGAGGCCCTGGGTGGGAACGGAGGGGGTCGATTCGTCTTTCTTCTGCGACGAGAAAGTCTAATGTCTGCCACTCCGTCCTGAGTCTCTGAGACGTTCCTCTTTTGACGGAAGGGGATCTCAACCGGGTCCGGACAGGAACTCTACACAATCTCCTTGTTCTTCCCTTCCTCTTATCATTATAACTACGCCATGAAAGGAAAAACAATACTAGGAAGTATACAGAAAAGTTTAAATTAGAAATGTTGTTGATTTATTTTATCGAAACGTAAGAATGTCTATTCCTTCGGGTTCGAATCGCGTTGATCTCAGTAGATCTACTAATCACTTCTTAACCCATAGATTGTACACAGAAGACTGAAATAATAAATAATAATAATAATGAAAACCCCCTCGGTACGGTGTGCCGGACACTCTAGAATCAAGGAACTGGTCCCTAGTTTCGGTACTGGGTCGTGACCTTCGTACCTCACAATTGGTGACCTGGTGGTCTTCTAAGGGACACAGAAGACTGAAATTTAGGATACACAGAAAGTGTTACGTAGTTCGCCTTCTCCCAAAAGAGAAAACGTCTTTCATAGTGGGTGTACGGGAGAGAAGTAAAAATGAAGAAGTTTGGTCTTGACTCCGAATCTAGTCCCACCGGGTAAGGAACCACTACGACCTCCCGTGTATCTACTGTCCTTCCCTACGACGCAACTCACTCCCCGACTCTCAGATTCAGGCCGTCTGAACTCCAGTTTTCAGTGTGAACCTTCCTTCTTCCACCTGTAGGTGGGGAAGAGTCCGGGTTTTCCCTTAGTTGTCACTCAAAGAGTTGTTTGTTCGGAACTTTGATTGTACGACCCCTACCGTGTTTCGGTACATTCCGGTCGCGAGTTCTCTTCCTAGTCCGTTCATCGTAATCACTCCAAGGGACACACGGTCTGTTCCCCGACCCCTTCAATGAATGAACGAAACTAAACATGTTGTCAGAATGTTCCCTCCAAAGTACTCGGAACCAAGTCTTTTCAATCTATTAAACGAATGCCAGAATGTCTACCATTTACCATCGTGAGACTGAGTTTAGGTCCAATAGACTGAGATCTAGATAATCATTCGACCTTCGGAAAGAAAGGTGGGACCTCGTACCCTTTTACCCCCAAGAGAGGGGGTCCGGGTCTTGTCATGGAATGTCTACCGTCGAATTGGTCCACTGGAGATGAAGGATTCGACGGGTTGTGTAGGATTTCTAAATCTCCCTCTTTTATAAATTGTCCTCCCCAAGCCCACTAAACAGATTTCTTGAGGTCTACGAGGGAACGACCGGTGCGCACTTAGAAATTCCTACCACAACCACCACCACCACATCAACGATTCAGTACAGGTTGAAAAACGACGGGGTTCCTGACATCCGACAGTCCGAGGAGACGGGTACCCTAAAGGGTCCGGCTTATGACCTCACCCAACGGTGCGGAAGAGGTCCCTTAGAAGGGATGGGTCCCTAGTTTGGGTGTAGAGACGTAACCGTCCGTTTAAGAAATGGTGACTCCGTCGTCTCTTGGAGAATTTCTGTCACTGAGACGAATAAGTAGAAACGCAAAGACCATAAATTGTGCCACGGACCGTATTGTCATCCCCGAGAAATTCACGTCCGACTGAACGTGATCTTGGAACTGTAGAACACCGAGTTTTGGTCTGTTCAATATAACCGTCTGACCGGTTTTCATGCACTTAAGTGTCTCGTCTCGAGTCCCTTTTGATGTCTTCTCTGTTCGAAAACTTTCCTTTCTACCGAACCCACCCTTAATCCACCCTCCGAACTTCCATCGACACCGTCTTTTACGTAGAAAGGACCCCAACACGGTTGGACCCGAGGTCAGGGTCGAGACAGTGAGTGGTCGTCTCCCTGGAACCCGTTCACCGAAGGAGAGGTGCTCGGACAAATGATAACAACATTTCACTTCCCAACCTGGTCACAAAATCCTACGGAAAGTTGAGAATCGTGTCGTTCTCAAAATGTAGTAATCGGAGGGGTGGGGTTGTCAAAGGTCCCTTTCTATTGCTTTCAGTGGAGAATTTTGTCTTTTGCTTCTGGAGAGACCACCATATGATCAATTCTTAGGCGAACGGTTTCGTCCCCTGTACTCCAAACTAGGGACCTGACCCTTCTAAGGTGAACGAGGACCCGTTTTCGGGCACGAGCGTTGTACTCTTCGGTAGCATCACTCTTCGGGTGTGTGGGGTTCTCTCCATCGGGACGAAGCGGCGTTGATCCTTTCGGACGCACGTCGTTACTTCTAGGTCGTGACAGTTTTTATTTGTTAATTTTTATTCTGTCGTCTTGTTTCAAAGTGGAGATTGAATTTACTCACTCCCCGGTAGAAGGGACTTTCCACTCTTGCCTACTCTACAGTAATCCACCTAGAGAAGTTCGGACCTCCACACCGATGAACATCCCGCCTACCCGGGGGAGGCATTTCGAGTAGAGGTATCTGTTGACCTGGGTTAGAAGTCATGGAGGTCTCTTCGACGTCGCCGGTTCCAGTCGAGTGGGGTCTCCACCCCCCCCATCCTTTCGGGACGAGAGGGGCCCCCTAAGAATCGAGGGATCACACGACCGGTGGAGGGTGGGTCCGGAGTAAACGTGTCGATTAGACAATGTAGAAGGAGCCATTAAATCGTGAAAGTCTGTCAATACCAATCTTAGACAAATAAAAAGATTTGGAGTGTTTTCGGGGTATTATGTCGTTCTCTTACTCCGCCCTTCCTCTCCCCCGCCAGCCCCGACACACCCCTCACACTTCAAAAAGGTCTTCATATATGAGTTTCAAGTTTACGAGAAGGGGTAGACATCCTGTCGACAACACCGTGGGGAGGTAGGGGTTTGAGAGCGTAAGGCAACGTTCCTAGGGAACGACTGAAGGGAGGGTGGTAGTGAGGAAACTCCCTTTGCACCGGACCTCTAGTTCGGCACCTCTCGACGGTCGATGACGGTGGACTTCGCTCCGGACCAACGAAAACGGATTCGGAGAGGGGAGAGGGAGGAGTGATACCCCAGTTCTTCTCCCTGCAAAGAAGGGAAATCAGTGTCACTCTCGTCTCCTGTGTACCCGACCCTTTTCTCTAAAGAGGGAATCTACCGACTCATCCTCCTTCAAACCCCAGGTTCACCCGGGTGGGGATTGGATTGGACTGGATTGACTTGTAATAGAGTGGGCTTGGACTATGGGGTCCACCTGAATGACAAAAGAACGGGTCCTCCAAGGTACACAGATCAGCGGGTCGAGAGCGATCGTACCACCTCCCTCTGACCTCAGGTACTTGAAAGCGCTGACTTTCCCACTTACTTGCGTCCCTACCGTTCATAGAATCTCTCGACTAACTTCAAAGTCGTTCTCTGTCCTTCTGTTCTGGTTCTGTCCCATCGAGCAGTCTCCGGGAGTACGGAAACCCCTTCTTCTTTCTAAGCATACCCTTTCCGTCTTTTCCTACTCAAATTTAACTCCGTGTTTCCCATCTCTTGCCCAGTTCATTCTACCCTTTCCCGGGAAGTCAAGTCAAGTCGACGAGTCAGCACAGACTGGAAGACGCTGGGGTACTTAACGTCGTGTGGTCCGAAGGGACAGGTAGTGGTTGAGGGTCTCGAACGAGTTTGAGTACAGATAGCTCAGCCACTATGGTAGATTGGTAGCGTAGGAGACAGTAGGGGAAGAGGAGGACGGGGGTTAGGGAGGGTCGTAGTCCCCGAAAAGGTTACTCAGTCGAGAAGTGTAGTCCACCGGTTTCATAACCTCAAAGTCGAAGTGGTAGTTAGGAAGGTTACTTATAAGTCCTTACTAAAGGAAATCCTAACTGACCAAACTAGAGGAACGTCGTGTAGATTAAGTTTGGATATTAAGAAGTCCCCTCCGTGGTTTTGGGACTTCCCTGTCGTTGGGTTCACTGGAATTCTAGTGTCTCGGTCTGACTGCAGAACTTAGAGAACTAACAAAACAGGGACTGTTTTGTAAGTAAAGGAAAAGAGGTACGAGTGGAGTTTAAGTGACTAAGGTCTTTTCGTGGAATGGATTGGACCCCTAGGAAAAAACCACCCGAATAATTGGGATTTCATTAAACTTGGATGAACTCAAGTGGTAAGAACTTAGGTAAACGGAACACCGGAGTTCCAGTGGGGTGATTTTGACGTCCGACCCACTCCCATCGGTTGGTATACCCCGGTGAAAGTGTGGTCCGACTTAGGTACCCTACAAACCCAACCAACCCGAGAATGGTTCCACAGTTCAGAACGGAAGATCTTCAAAGGTCGCCACACGTCTATTCCCTTAAATACGTCAGAACTTACTCTACAAGTTTGTGACAAGTCACAAGTTCCTGAAGTATTAATTTACTCACAGGTTTTATCGTGGGTAGTGGGGGTTTAGGGTCTGATCACAAAAAATTGGTTAGTATAGTAATCTTCCTTTACATTGGGTATACGTTGACTAAGTGTCTTGATGTTCAATAGGGTTACAAACTGAGACCCTTACCAAACTACGAAAAAAAGTTGAGAATCTAACCACTCAACCGGTTTTGTTTTATTTGTCGATACGTCTCTCTGTCTTCGTTCAAAGTTCTTCTCCGTACTGGACGTCCGAGGAGGGGATCCAGCTGGACCCCTGTCCTCCATGCAGTCCCGTCCCTCTCGTGGATTTTGGGTCTTTGGATGGAGTTAATTAATTACAGGGAAGACGAACATGAAGACCTCACGACCCGGGATGATGTCTTTAAGTGGGTCGGACCCTCTACCATAGTAGCGTCTAAATACTGTAGATTAGAGACCACGTGGGGACTCTCATGTACCTCTGGGGGAGTCCAGTCAGAGGTACCGGAAAGGTCTGGATTTGGGTAGAACCCCAGAAGAGTTCTGGGGTCTGGGAGAAAAAGTTGTTAAAAGACAAAACGTCTCTTTTCCCCTCTCAGGCAGTTCTGGCAAAGGAGGTAGTGGACAGTGAGACGTTTGGACGGACGGAGACGTAGGGAGGAGGAGTACCCGGTGAAGACTTTCCAGTCGGGTCGAGGTCTCGGGAGGAGAGACGGTCGTCGTAGTGGAAGTCGAAGAGAGACGGTCCGGACGAAGGAACCGAGAGAGCGAGCCGTCCATACCAGGGGTTCTAGGTGGGGACCAGTAAGGGGATACTCTTTTAGAGTCTCAGGTGAAGGACCCCTTGGACTGGACCCTCTTCCTCACAAAGTCCGTGTTCCTTATACGTGGAGCATAGGGTAGAGGAGGAGGTAAAGTAAGGGAGGAGAAAGGGGGGACTTAGAAGTTTAAGGTGGAGAGAAATCACATATGTGTCTGAAGGGACCACCGAGTCTGTCATTTCGCAAACAGATGTTACACCCTCTGGACCCAAGCTAGGGACCCAGCCCTTCAAGGGACCTCTTCCTTTTCCGTTGGGTGAGGTCATGCGAACGGATCTTTTAGGGTACCTACCTTCTCGGACCACAGGTACCCCAGCGTTTCTCAGTCTGTGCTGGCTCGCTGAAGTGAATCACATGTATGTAGAAGTTCAGGTAGGGTATGGTTTTGTACTTTTAACTTGAAAGAACATCGACGTCCGAGAGAGATAGCTACCGGGGAGTGTAGGAGGGAAAACCAGTTCGAAGAGTTTTCTCTCTGGACAGTAGTACGGGAGGTAGAGTATGAGGGAGTTGGGTCCCACAACCGTAGGTCAGTTGTGCCTCCACGTGAGGGGGTTCAGTGGTGGTCGTCCGCGAGGAGTCAGGAAAAAAATGAATTGGCCAGTCACCAATGAGTTACGGTACTCGAAGGGATCACCGAATCTACCATTTTTTAGACGAACGTCACGTCCCCTGAGTCCAAGTTAGGGATCTAACCCTTTCAGAGGGTCTCTTCTGTCACCGATAGGTGAGGTCATAAGAATGGACCTCTCAAGGTATATGTCACCTCGGACCACCCGATATCAGATACCCAGGGTTTATCAAGTCTAGAATCTAACCCTTCCAGAGGACCTTTTGCCTTACCGATAGGTAAGGTTATAAGAATGGATCTCTCAAGGTACCTGTCTTCTCGGACCACCCGATATCAGATACCCTCGGTTTATCAACCTGTGTTGACTGACTGAAAGTAACAAAAAAGAAAACAATGGTCACCGGAAAACTAGAACTGGACGAAACGAGGAAACCGAACACCCCCATGACGACAAAGGACTCAGAGAAAGATTATGAGGCGTGAGGGGGAAGGTTATCTAGGTATGTACAACCCCCCCCCGCCAATGTGTGAAAGGGTAGAGTGAGATAGGTGAAGGGAGAAGACCGTTTCGACGTGGGAGTACGGGTACTGGGACATAGACATGAAGATCGGTTTCAAAGAGAAGGCTTAACGTGGACGTCAAGAGACTCTATTTCGTCCTGAGGACTCGTTCTGAGAGAGAGGGGAACTTAGACGAGTGGGATCCCGTCTGGGGGTAGAACCTCCTCCCACAGCTGTAAAGGGGTCCCGGTGGTGGAGTAGGGGTTGAGTCGGGGCCGTTAAGGTGAGGAAGTCGTGGGAAGACGAGATCGGGCGACTGGGGTAAAGGTCAGAATCAGGTCGTCAGTGAGGAAGTATAAGAAAAAAATTGTGTACTTATAAGTATCTTCGAAATAAAGATTGTCGGGGTTTCACCTTCGTAGAGTCTACAGAAAGTCATCCACTTACCAATTTGTTTAATACCATGTAGGTATGGTTACCATTAATTATCTTTCTTTATTTAACAACGATATCCGTCGTTGAACCTACTTAGAGGTTCTTTAACACAACTCACTTTTTTCAGTTAGGGGGTTTCAGTGTAACACATATTAAGTTAGTGTATATTAAGTTATACACTAAAAAAAATTATTGTTTTCATAAAAAATTTATTTAAAAATCTTTGTCTCCCGTCTGATCGTTAACGGTGACTTTTCTTTACTCCTACCTCTCCACCTACGTTCTTCCATCCACACCAATATTTCCGTGGTGTACTTACCCGGAAGGGACCTCCAGGTCACTAATTCTGAGACACGAAGGTTCCGTCGCCCATATCCAAGCTGGGGACCAACCTTTTGATTCTAGGGTGTACGACATCCCGTACCGGTTTCCCCTTTTTTGTAAAAAAAATTTCATGTTGTATTCCTAGGAGTACTAAATGGTACAAAGATTGGAATTTTTATATTTATTGTTGAAATAACTCAATGTTAAGTGGATGACATGTTAAGTGGGTAACTTTCATTTATGTTTAGTTACTAAAAATTATCTGAGTGTTTATAAACACAGGTAAGAGTGTCAGTTTAAAGCTCGTAAAAGTAATGAGACTTTTCTTTGGGGTATCGATGATCTTTAGTAAGGGATGTAGAGAGGTTGAAGGGGGTTGTCGAGATCCGTTTGTAGTCAGATAAAAGACAGAGACATCTAGACAGTTAAAACACATAAAGTGAATTTACTGTAGTACGTAAACCTCGTGAGGGACGAACTGTCGTTAGTGGAGTCCGAGGATCGACCGAAGCGGAACCGGCCAGGTAGGCATGGTGCGTCCCGTCATTCTCGCTATAACAATACAACAGGAAGTCAAGAAATGAATTTGAAGAGGTCACCAAAGAGTAGTGAAAACCCTAGCGTCGAGTTGGGAAGTCGTGTTTTTCAGGACACCCTGGACCTAAGACAGTCAGGTCGGAGTACAGAGGAAGGGTTAGGGGTTGAGATACGACGTCGCAACTTCAAGTGACAAGGTGGAGGGTCTTAGGGCTCCCAAAGGGTGTCGAGACGTAGAAACGAGAACAAGGAGAGAGACAGATCCAAGGACAAAGAACCGAACAGACGGACCTTTTGAGGACAAGTAGAAAGGTCCACGTTGACTACACGACGGAGAAGGACCCTCGAAAGGAACTAAAGAGCTCCGGGAGTAGAGGGGAGACGACGTGAAGTGAGGACCGGGGTGCACTACTTAGTCCTGGAGTGAAAATCACGGTCACACTTGAACCCCGGAAGCAGGTGGAGACGTAGATTCGGAGAGCTCTCCTCCCGTCATAGGTCTCGAAAAGTAGAAACATGGAAAATATGTTTCACGTCCCAGACTGGAATATTACCCACGAACTATTGACAAATTAACCACTAATACGGATCGAAAACAATTTGTGAAATGCTTCCGGTCTTCCTCACGATTCGGGAGATTAAGTGATACACTAAACCAAGTGTGTTAATGTTAGTGGGGTACTCCATCTGCAGGAAAAGGATAAAATAAAACGAAATAAAATAACATAAAATAAGAGGACCAACACAGTGTACCGAACGCCCTAGAATCAAGGACCTTCCCTAACTTGGGACCCGGTACCGTCCCTTTCGTGACTCAGATTAGGGACCTGACGGCCCCTTCAGAATTAGAGATAAAATATCTACTCTTTTGACTCCGAATCTCCTCTCGGCGTTGAGAGCGGTCGATCATTCACGGAGTCTCGGTCACACTCGGTGCGAGGGTGAATTTCCACGCACATGCGACGACAAACGTCGGGAAGACACCAATTTGTGAGTCGCGTCCCGAAGACCACATCGAGGGTCCTCGGCGGAAGGTGTGACGGGTGGGACGAGTCGGGTGGTCTTGAATGTCAATTACCCGGATGGACAATAGAACCCGGAACTCAGACCGTGAACCACTTACCCTAAAGACGTAAGTGTCAAGTCGGTCCGGAAAGAGGATTCAGTTTTGGGAAAGAGTGACGATCTCAGGGTGGTGGGACGGGTCTGAGCTACTATAGTGAATGTGCACCTTGGATTTTTTATTCTGTTTGATCACTTATACTGTTTTTTCTTCGTCTGAGGTCCATGTCTCTTGTTTGATCACCACTGGTCACACACACCCCCGTTATATCCCTACCCCCTCTCCCTCCATGTTGGTAACCAAGTTCTGTCCGAGTTCCGACATAACATGTTGTACCCCTTATATCGGTTATAAAACATTATTACATTTACCTTTTACTAGAAGTTTTTAATATATTTGAAAAAAATTTTTTTCAAGACGAGTTACATTTTCTTTTCACTTTTATGTGTATTAAACATTAAGGACAAGAGTGAAGATAAACCCCACAAAATAAGACTAAAAAAGAAAAATGATAATTCAGATAATATATAGTCAAAACAAAAAGGGTTCTCGATCTACAATCTCAAAGTGTTTATTTTACCAAAAAAAAGATATAAGTTTTTTATTTTTATCTGATTACAGAACAATATACAGTTAAAATGGAGTTAAACTAAAAAAATTAATTTTTTATTATTTTTTTGTCTGTTTTTTTATTGCTCAAGACGAAGGACTGTGGACGTCTACATTTCGGCAGTCGTGAGTTCCTACGAACGAAGGGTCCGAACAGATCGGTCATGCAGACACAACCCGGAAGACTGGACCACACGTGGGGTCCGACCCGGTGTGGGGGTCGAGACTACGCTTGTGAAGGACGAAGCTGTGTCGTGAGAATCGTGTGGACGTGGATCGGGTCCCGGAGGAACGAAACGAGACTCAGAGGAGTAGGACTCAATTGTGGAACGACAAAGGAGTGTGACTGTCGTCGAGTCCCTGGTCTCTGGTCCACCTCTGTCTCTTACTCCGGAACCTTTCCGGATGCTCACGACTAGTCCCTTTGCGGTCCTGTCTCCAGAGGTCGGCCACCAGGGGGTGGGGGTGTTGACCTCTCAAGTGTGGACTGAGACTCGGTGTCCGGGTGAGACACGAAAAAGACGGAGGCGACGACAAACGAACAGTAATGTCGTTTCGATGTTACTCTCATGTTCCTTACATGAGGACTGTTGTCCTAATTATGAAATTTAGGTCGAAACTAACGGGAATTACTAGTGATCATAGACTGATGTCTTTAATATAATTGTTATACGTCAGTGAGTACTTCTTTTGAACCTGAAGTCCTTGTGTGACTAGAGTTGTCCCTTTGTCAAAATTTTCGATTGCGGAGCAAAACACCCAGTAAAAAAATATTACGTGAAAGGGTGTAAAGTAGAACAAGGTTAAACCAAGAAAAAAAAAAAAAAAAATATGTGATTCACATTTATCTCGACCCTAACTTTTGGTACGGTAGGAGCAGATAGTGACACCTGGCGTCGTCTTCCCCATGACCTCTGGAGTATATTCCGTTAGCTAAGTAGAAATTTTGTTGGTGGATTCTACTCTTAAAATCTCTGTCCTCAGACCATTGAACGTGTGACAGGACTTCGATTATTGTCTTTCCGGTTATGGACTTTGGTCTAGACGGACCACAATCGCGAATACCGGAACCCGAGACAGGTGACGGGGAGTGGGACTGAACCCGAGACCCGAAGGTGTGTCCGAATTGTGGTAGGTGAGGGGACTTGGGAAGTCCTCCAAACTAAAAGAATACACCTAAAAAAAAAAAATTCTAAAAGAAAAAATTACACCTAGTGAAATTTTCATAAAAGACTTAAACAATGTTATAACGAAGACAAGATACAAAACCAAAAAACCGACTCTCCGTACACCCTAGGATCGAGGGACTGGTCCCTGCCTTGGGTGTGGGGGACGGAACCCTCCTCTTCAGGGTTGGTGACCTAACGGTCCCTTCAGGGGACTAAAAGAACACGTAATTTGTGTTTAAGGACCACAAGGAGAACTCAGGGCAATCGGATTCCACTGAAGCGGAGACGACAAGGGGTCGACCGTGAGTTCGAGATCCACTGCTTGGAAGGGTTGACTGAGTGACCACCACTCCACGGACCACGAGTCGACACACGACCAACAACGTCCTACGGTGGGAAGGACTCCTCTTCTGTCCCCAAGAGGACCCAACGGGGTCACATACCGGTGATACTTGCGCTACTCCTGAGAAGAAGGCCCAGCGGGTCCTCCTGTAGTGAGGTCTGGTTCCGTCCCTACAATGATAGATTACCAGCAGACAACGTTAAGCCGACAGACCTACCACAAACAAACGAAATTTGACAGGACTGACGTCTCCTGGTGGAGTTCACTTTTACGGGGTCTTCTAACCGTCCCCTTCCCCAGAAAACCCTCTCCATCTCAAGACTAGGACGGAGGACTTCTGGGTAAGAAAATATATACATATATGAATGATACATGAAAAAGACACGGTCCGTCAAATAAAAATAAATGAATCGAAAAAAAAAAAAAACCGACGCGTCATACACCCTAGAATCAAGGGTCTGGTCCCAAGTTTGGGAGTGGGGGGACGTAATCTTTGAGTCGTAGAATTGGTGACGTGACGGTCCCTTCGGGGTAAGAATTCTAGAACCTCTTCGACAGAAGAGAGGGTCCCGAGGGTAATCAACTTTCTCAAAGATCTAGTAGGGGTTCCACGGGAGTATAAGGTCGGTGGGAGTCCCGACTGGAGTGCGCCAAGAATCTTCTCCGACCCCGACCCCGACGGTCTCGGTCGGAGATACCTCGAACCCCCGACCCAGAGGTTCGTGACCCCCGGGACTACAAAGTCGTAGGACCCCCCTTCCACCGTCACAGTCGGTGTTCCGACTTCCATCGAACAGTCCCGGCCCCGGGGTACCCCCGAGACGCCTGCCGTCCCTCGTGTCCGCACGCATTCGCACGTCGCACAAATAAATAAGAGCCTCGACAACGATTCAGCCCCCACAAACGGTCGTCTCCCGACGGACTCACGGCACAAACAAATGAATCGTCTCACGTCCCTTCCTGTTCCGCTCTCTGTTCACGTCCGAGACTTGTTGACCTCGACCAGGACGCCGATGAGACTTCCCCGGGTCAGGACCCACGACGACCCAACTCTCGCGGGGGAAGTCCCGGTGACCGAGTCCACACGGAGAGAGTGGTCAACCCTAGGAGGCGGGTTCGTCCTATCCTAACGATTAGAGGGTAGAGGGCAGTCCCGAAGGGTCCACCGGGTACCATTTCTTAGACGGACCGTTGCTTCCAGGTTAGGGACCTACCCTTTCTAGGGGCCTCCTCCTTTACCGTTGGGTGAGGTCATAAGAACGGACATCTTAGAGTCTGTCACCTCGGACTACCTGATGTCAGGCACCCCAACGTTTCCCAGCCTGTGTTGACTCGTGAGTGAGTCTGGAAGGGAAGTACGACCCCCCAGAGGACCACCGTCCCAGGACTCTCTCCCGCCTCCTCTTGGTCCTCCGCGCCCTCGCATTACTGTCTTAGTGACTAAGATTCGATCCGAAGTGACTGGGACCCGTCCAGTGAAGCGGTGGGACCCGGAGGGGACCAAGGAGCAGACATCTTACTCCCTAAAGTCTCAAAGGAACGTCGGAACACAGTAAAGAAGGTCCTGAACCTCTGTGTGTGGTCGACGAAGGGTAGGGGACCCTGGACACTCGTGGTTCGACGACGAGACCAGAGTGGGGTGAGGGAGGAGCGGGTTGTCGTGGGGGCGTGGGGGTGGGACTCGAATCTGGTCGGAGACGTGGTCCGTTGCGCAGACACACTCCGAATCCGGGTGTCGGAGGAGCGGACGATAGGCAGGCAGAAGGTCCAATACATAACCGGTGTCCAAGAGACTGAAGTCCTCTCTCTCTTTCTTTCCCCTGTGTGGTTGTTCTCTGGGAGAGCTCTGGGACAGGCGGCAGCCGATGTCCGGTCCGTCCGGACAAGGGGGTCTTCGGTCTCAACCGACCTCAAGTCTCAACCAAGAAGGGTCGACCCACCGGGGTCCCTGAGGGGTCTCCGCAGAGGGAGGGAGACGTGACGGGGATCCGGGTCGTCACGCAGACGTTCAGAGATTCCCTCGTGCCGGGGGGTTTGTGTCCGACCGACCGTCGGTCCCGACCACAAGACCGAGGATGTGGTCGGTCCCCCCACCGTCCTTCCGGGACGATTAGGGGGCCCTCTTTGGAGGAACCGTTTGTCTCTCCTCACTCACGGACGGGAGGCGGGGACGGGCCCTGGTACCTGCGGTATGGGGTCCCACAAGGTCCGTCCGAAGCACAGAGTCAAGAGACGAGTGTCCACAGCCCCGACACTAGGGTCGACTCGGACAGCCCGTTCTTTCCCTCTGGCTCAAGAAGGAAAAGTCCAATTCCGAGAACACGTTAGATACCGAATGGGGCTAAGCAGAGTTTTTGGGTCTCCTTAATACTTCTTTTCTCCCGTCCACCCATGTAACGGGAGAGTTCCCAGGTCCAAAGAGATCGAGGGCTATCGGACACCCGAGAGGACTGTCACAAACTTCTCCTCCGGTTCTAACGGTCCGACCCGATGATTAACATAAATAAAGCCCGAAAGAGATCAACGCCCCCATCTGAAGAGTAACGGCACCGAAGAGAACAACACCTCGAGTCCCGTGTCCCCGAAATCGAGGGTCCGAGAGCTCTCACCCGGGTCATCAACGCCACGCACCCGAATCAACGAGACGTCGTATACTCTAGAAGGGTCTGGTTCCTAGCTTGGGTCCAGAGGACGTAACCGTCCACCTAAGTGATGGTGACTCGGTGGTGCCTTCGGGTCCCGATCGTTAAGGAAGAGGAAGGAGGATGGGTAGTGGGGTGGTGGGTGGAGACGGGGGTCGTGTGTGTGTTTGAGTGTGTGTCTCGGGAGACGGTCACTCCGACGCAGAGAACGACCATGGTGTATCTTTGTCTACTTCTCGACCTTTTTAGTGGGGGTCCGGTTTCTCTTAGTCACACCTTTTTCGACCTCTCTCACTTTGGGCTATGACTCTTCCGTCGGTCACCCCCTCCACCGTGTGGGGGGGGGTGTGTGTGTCTGGAGGACGGTCGGGGAGGACCTTGACCTTCGACCCACCCCCACGTCCGGTCGGAACCGGACGGAAAGAGGGACGAACAAGTTGACTGCCCAGTGGACCCTCCCCGACGGTCCGGGGCGAAGATCCTGGGAATCAGAGTCTAGACCCTTTGTTCTCAGAAAGGGTCTTCTGTTAGGGAGGAGAACGAACCGACAGTGACCACTCGTTCCAGAGTTCTTTCCCCTTTCACAATCAGTCAACGAGTAAGCAAGGCCGAGAAACACTGAGGCACCTGACATCGGAAGGTCCGAGGAGACAGGCACCCTAAGAGGTCCGTTCTTATGACCTCACCCAACGGTAAGGGAAGAGGTCCTCTAGAAGGGTTGGGTCACTAACTTGGGTCCAGAGGACATAACGTCCGTCTAATGGTAGACTCGGTAGTCCCTTCGGGTCTCACGTCAGGGTTCCCAGCTCGATAAAGAAAAAAGAGGATGAACAGAGACGTAGGTGAAGGGAAGACCGTACCTTGGTTTCGGTCCGTAACGTAGACCCTACACTCACCCGAGGGTTCTCGGTTTTCCTTCTTTTAGACCAGAACCAAACTCTCTAGAGATATAAGGGTTCCCTCGGCCATGGTACATGGTGTAAACTCGGACTTCCCAGTATATTCCCGGTGAAGGTCCGGACTGAGTCACGTCTGGAGTTACGTCCTCCCCGACCGTACTGAGTCCAGTGACTGTTCCCAGTTTTCCATCTTAAGAGAATCACAGACGGGGAGGAGGGTGGGGGGGGGGGGGGGTGNGGGAGGTCCGTGTCACACCAAAACCATAAGGGTCCCCCTTACGAAATTTGGTTTCTTCCAGGGGACACAGGTCCACCTGGTAAGGGTTTGGGTAAAGATAGTACCTAGTAAAGGGACTCTGAAAAGTCCTACCCGTTAGTGTTGACTTCGACCAACAAATCTAGTCTTTTAGACCCATATCCCAGTAATCTCTTTGGTCTTTCAGAGGAGTATACTTGTAAAAGAGGGGGCCGGGCAGGTGAGGAGAGGGGACTCAGTACTGCTGCCTGTTGAACCTGGGTCCCGAAAGGAGACCCGGTTCACGAGGGTATCAGGAACAAGGACGACGGGGACGGGGGTGATCTATTGACTATAAGACGAGGTGGGTAGTCTCGGGTCTTACGAGTCCCGTCGACACCCCGGGAGGGCCCTGACTCGTTCGTAGTCCGTTTCCGTCCCGGACTGAACTTTAGAACCCAAGAAAGGGACCTAGGAAAGACGACCGGTGGGCCCCTACCCACACCCTAGCCGTGCGAGGACTAGCAGCCACCTTACTTCCCCGACTGAACTGACGGGAGGTCGATCCGGAAACCACTACCGGAGTCGGGAGCTTCTAGGGGCCCTCCTGAAGGACGAGAGAAGGGACCCACAGACGGTCCGGTTTCGAACAGGAAAAGAGAGAGACCCAGTGGACGGGGTTTCTGCGGTACGAGGAAGAGACGAAGAGGTGCAAAAACAGAAAACCGACCCAGAAGCAACACCGTACACCCGAAAGAGATCAGGACCGTCCGTCCGAAGAAAACACCACCACGAACCTGAATCGACGAGGTCTCGTACACCCTAGAATCACGGGGTCGGTTTCTATCTTAGACACAGGAGACTCAACCTTCCGTCTAGGAGTTAGTCACCCGGTGGTCTTCAGGGACGAAGAGGCGAAGAAGGGGAACTATAAGAGCGGAGAGAAAGTCTTTACTCCCGTCCCCAGTGGGGTCACTTCCACGTCGTAAGGGCCCCACGAACTGAGATCGCGACGGAGCACAGCAAGTAAAAACGACACCGGAGTGGTACCTTTGAGTAAAGACAACCTACGAAGCCCCGAACATTTCTTGGGGGTCATGGATGGGGGGTGTAAATCTAAGTGATACACTGGAACTGGGAATCTGAGTGATACACTGGAGCTTGTCATTAAATCTGAGAAGACTCGGAAGACAAGACCTCGTTCCTTTGGGTTGGGTTTAGATCTGGACTCTCCGTCTTCGCTCCACTCTCCGTGTCTTGCATAGGAAAAAAGGTCTCGTCTTCAGTCAAGGGTAGGTAGGTCAAGGGATTTCGTCGACAAGGAAAGTGGGTCACTGGAAACGCAGGGGTGGGGTCCGGAGAGTCCTTTCCACTAACACGCTTTCGGTTCAAATAGAGTTCTTTACGTCACTTATAGAACCTCCCTCACCCCACTCCTCCTCCAAAATAGGTTTTGTGTACAATAACGGTGATAAGATCAATAGAACCTATAAAGGACGTACAAACAGTGGTACCGTTGACTGAGTCGTGCTTTGGAGCAAACGGCCCGGGGCCCCAGGCCGTCTCTCCGGTACACCACAGTTAGACCCGGAGTACCACGAAAAGACAGACAGACAGACAGAGGGGGTCGAACCCAGAGAAACAGTAAAAACAGAGACAGAAAGGAGTCGGACAGAGACCCGGAAAGATAAAAAGAAGAGGGTCCTTTATTGACGAACACGAAGGGACGTACGACATCCACCTCTGTCGGGAGGGAGTTGAGGAGGACCGTAGGCACCGACTCCTACAGGGTCTTCCCTACCCTCGTGCCTTTCACGTCCTCGAACCGGAACCCGATCCCTTCCCGAGTCGGTCCGAGACCCGAGAAACTGTCTGACCGAGGGACGGACGACTTCCGGGGACCCTCCCTCCCCGAATCCAAGACCCTCTGTGACCAATCTTCCTACACCCGAAAAAGAAAATTTGTATCCAAATTTAATTTTTTTTTTTAATTACTTCGTCGAGAAAAAAAAAAAAATTGAAAATACAAAACCGGTGCGACACATCGTACGTCCCAGAATCAAGGGACTGGTCCCCAACTTGACCACAAGGGACGTAACGTTCGTGTTTCAGAAAAAGAAAAAAAATTGAAGAATAAAGAAAAAAAAAAATTGAAGAATAAAAATATAACCTCATACCGGCGTCTTGTTACAACGTTATCAAAGTCCACCTGTCGTTCCCTGAGTCGGTTTGTATAGGTACATAGGTAAGAGGGGGTTTAAGGGGAGGGTAGGTCCGACGGTGTACTGTAACTCGTCTCAGGGGACACGAGATGTCATCCAGGAACTACCAATAGGTAATTTTATATCGTCACACAGGTGTAGCTAGGGTTTGAGGGAGTGATAGGGAAGGAAAGTCGGAAATGCGGTCGTTGGTATTGAAACAAGAAATTCAGACACTCAGAGAAAGACAAAACATTTATTCAAGTAGACATAGTAAAGAAAAATCTAAGACGTACATTCACTACAGTATACTATGAAGTGACAGACTGAATTAAGGGAGTCATACTGTTAGAGGTCCAGGTAGGTACAACGTCCACTGTAATAAAGTAAGAAAAATTACTGACTCATTATAAGGTCACACACACACACACACACACACACACACACACACACACGTGAGGTAGAAATAAAAGACAGATACCTGTAAATCCAACGAACGTACAGAACCGACGACATTTGTCCCGACGTTACTTGTGACTCCACATAACACGTATATGGGAAGGTCTGGTACAAAAAGAGACCTATATACGGGTTCTCACCTTAGCGTCGTAGTATGTCATTGAGATGAAAATCAAAAATTTCCTTAGAGGTGTGACGAAAGGTGTCACCGACATAGTCAAATGCAAGGGTGGTTGTCTCATCTTCCTCGGGTACTCGTACCTCAGAATTGGGGACTTGGTGACCTCTTTCAGGATCCTAAGCTCGAAGACTAGGACCGCAAGGGACACACACCCTCACAACAGCAGAGACGAAGGGTCTCGAGAGTAAGGGACCTGAAAACCTCTTCTCTATCCACATCTCACTATCTCGGTCCCTTTCTCGCGAGTTTCGGTGCGTTCTCTTCGTTTCTCTTCGACTCCTCAGGGGGTCTTCCTCCCCGACACTCCATAGGTCCATGGGGCCGAGGGGTCCCGGGAGGGCCGAGGGTCAGGAAGAGGAGCCCAACACCCACACCGTCTCGGCAGTACCTGTCGTCACAGGGAGGCACCCCTGTAGCCCGTTGTCCCTCCCACAACTGTTGGTGTCGGACCCTACCTCGACCCGGTCGGCAGACCTTTTCCGGTACACTCGTCTGCCTTATATTTGTCCGTCGAGGTACCCTCCACTCCCACAGAGGACCGAGGGGGTGGGGGAAGGCGGGAGCCCAGAAGGAAGGGAGGGACGGGTCCTCCGGACCGTCGAGAACGGTCGACGAGAGATGGTTCACAGACGTCGGTGTGGGAGGCCTTTCCTGAAAGATCTGATGGAGGGGTTAAGCAGGAGTAAGTAGGAACCGACAAAGACTAGTCCGGACCACGGGTGGGAGACTTGTTCCATCCGGACCCATGCGATGACTGGGTCTATAAGTCCGTCCTAGCCGTGAGGGGTACCCTGACGAACCTCCTCTCTCCTCTTCACCGCAGTCTGAGTCTTGGGCCACCGACTTAGTCTTTGACGGTGGTGGTGCCGAGGGCGTCTGAGTCGGGGTTCTCACTACCCTGGGCCCTACTTTTCCTTCTCCGACCGGTCCGTCGGTGACCCGCCCCGGGACTCCCGTCATCAGTCGACAGTGTGTCGGTCGTAGGTCCTCTTATATCACGTAGTCGGAAGAGAACCCGGTCGCGGAAAGTTTCTCCAAGTTAGGACACCTACTTTGTCTGGTCGTCTTTCTGTCAGTCTTTCCTGTTGTCGTCGTTCCGAGACCCCCAGTCGGTTATCTGATGTCCCCGGGAGACCCGAGACTCTCCCAGGGTCCCCGGTCCCCTGTCCCTGTCCAGGGTCTCTCTCCCGGACAGGTCTTAGTCCACCACACAGTCTCGAAGTCAGTCTGACCTGTCCTAAGTCTTCTCCGAGACAAAGGTCCCTCCGTGCTTTCCGGTTTACCCTTTCACTCTGTTCTGGTTCAATCGGCTCCGAGCCCCCGCTGCCACCCACCCGTCCGACTCCTCACAGGTCACACCTCTTCGTTCGTCTGTGTCGACCTGTAGCTCGAGGGGGTGAGTCGGAACCTGTTCGAGTTCTTAAGCGACTTGACGTCACACGAGTAGACACTTTACCTTTTGTATGTCTAAAACGTCTAAGTCCCTCCGGACCGCACGACGGTAGGTACCCCAACGTTTTGCAACCTGTGGTGAGCCGCTAACTTGTTGTTATCGATTCCACAAGGGTTCGCCGTGGTGACCATTTCTTGGTTTGACGGTTGTGTCCTCTACATTCTCTGCACCCAAGCTAGGGACCCAACCCTTCTACGGGACCGCTTCATGTACCGTTGGGTGAGGTTCTCAGAACGGACCTCTTAGGGTACCTGTCTCCTCGGACCACCCGATGTCAGGTGCCCCAACGTTTATGAGACTGTACTGGCTCACTGAATCGTGCGTGTGTGTCCTACAACAAATCTTTCTTGTCACAGATTCTCGGGTACCCTCCACCGACTGTCTCGAGAACGAAGGGGCCTTCCCCTCTACCAAGGTGTGGGAAGGGGATTCTGATTACACGAAGAACTAAAACAATCCTAATCGGGCCTTGGACAGACCTGAGCTCACCCGTCCCGGTCACGACTGTCGACTTTCCTCTACCGTCCCAAGACTCGGACCCCTAGTCTCCACTCCCGACCCTACCGACCGAGGGTGGACCACGTGTTCCTCCGTCAATATTTACCCTCATCAACCACCTCCCCTCAGGGACCGTCACACAGTCTTTGGTTCGACGTTCGCAAGTTTAGGCGGGGAGAAGCGTCCGCAGTACGAAACCATTCTGTCCGCCCGACTCCTGGGGTTCGGTACTACAGATTGTTTGCATAGGTTTTCTTAGCCCCTGGGTCGCACACCACCCCACCTACGGACTAGATCCGTCGTCCTCGGTCCCACCCTTCGGTTCCTACCCCTGCCTCACCGGACCCGTACCCTGTCTTTTTTTCCCGACGTCCGTCCGTTGACCGGTCCGACCCCTCTCTGTGTGGCCCGGTGCACCGGAGTCCCTACCAGGGACAAAGGTCAGACACAGAGGTCGAGGTGGGTTTCAGGTCCCGTCACCGGAAACCAGGAGTGTGTCGGGACAATAGACTTTACTTACTCACTCACCGGGAGACAAAAGGACGACCTGCTCACTACGACCCCTGTCTCTTCCCCGAATACTACTCCTCCGACCCGTGACCACGAAACTCTCTTGTCCACCAGTCCCCGTCGCGTCCCGTGTCTCCCTTTCCCGCCACTCCCGACTCTGTCGACGGGCCCCGAGGTCGAGTGGGGTTCACCCCGGTGTCCCTAAACCCACCCTCCGTCCCCGAACGTGGGGAGGGCAGGAGAGTCAGAAGGGGTGTCTCTGGTGTCGAGTCCTGGGTCAACAGGGGAGGGTCACTGAGTCCGGACCGACGACAGGACGGGTGCGGGTCCCGCCCAGGCCACGGGGTCGTGTCCTTCCCGACACCGCACCCACGTCTCCTGTCCCGCGCCAGCCCCTGGAGCCCCACCTTCCTCTGTAGGTCCGGCTCTTCGGGACCGTGGAAGGTCGGCCCAGTCGGACACGGCGGAGCCGTTACACCGAAACCCGACGTCACCCTCAGACAGGGGGAGGGAGGCGTGCCTCGTGTCGTCCGGTGAACAAAGAGTAATCGTTTACCGTGATACAGTAGTGGTGCCCCACCTACACGTAAAAACAGGATAAACGACCTCGGTACCCATCTATCTCCACCCCTGGACGTCCGACCCGGTCCCTACCCCGAACGCCCTGGGTCCTGCCCCGACGTTGGTGTAACCCGTCTCGGAAGCCTCCGGAGACCTTCGGTGCCAGGGACGACCTCGGGTCCCCGTCGAGACGTCTCTGTGCTCCTTTTCTCTTTGTTTACTTCGACACGTACGTACGATTCAGCGAAGTCAAAACAGACTCAGACACGCTGGAGTGTCTGGCATTGGACGGTCCAAGGAGACAGGTACCCTAAGAGGTCTGTTCTTATGACCTCACCCAACGGTAAAGGAGGAGGTCCCCTATCAGGGCTGGGTCCATAGGTTGGGTGTAGAAAAATGCGGAGAACGTGGACGTCCCCAAGAAATGGTGATCGTGGTGGACCCCTCGAGGGTCACTTCGATCCAAATGAATAACCGACATTAATAACAATTATGATTATTGATCGTACCTCTTCTTTTACCGTTGGGGGAGGTCACAAGAACGGACCTCTTAGGGTATCTGTCTCCTCGGACCACCCCATGTCAGGTACCCTAGTGTTTGTCAACCTGTGCTGACTCACTGATTGTGACTTACTGATCATAAGTAAAGAACTCCCGACCGGACTCGATACACCGAACACATATAATAAAGAAATTAAGAGGGTTATTAAGTCACAATGTCCGCTCCTTTGACTTCGAGTATTTCCAATTCCTTTCGTATTGCTAGTTCGTAATCTCGGTCCTAAACTTGGGTCCGAAAGACTACAAGACTGTAGAAAACGTAATATTTTTCACGAAGATGGTTCCAGACTGGAAAAAAAAAAAACGGGACCCGTGTCAGGCAATTTCGAACTTTCCGGAAAGGGTCTTTTTGTGAAAATATTTTTTACCTTATCTAAGTACTTCCTTTGGTTAATGTAACTTTATATCAACAGTTTTGTACTTCTTTACGCTATATCATAATATACACGAAAAGTACTTGTGTAACATCAGAGTTTTACCACTACCTACGTTTTCATAAAGTACTATAGTCTCTTTTGAAGACACACTAAAGATGACCACCGTTTCGACACCCAAAACTATTGTGTCTATAAGAAAAAAATCAATAATTAATTATAAAAATCCATTAATTAATGAGAAGGAAATTTAATTTCTTATAAGAAAAATTAATCAACGAATTAAAAGAAGAATCATTAAGAAAATCTATTAAGAGAATCTATTTGGTTAATTGAGAAAAACTAACAATTAATTATAATAAAATCAACTAATTAAAAAAAGTTGTAATTAACTAATTAATTGATTTTTTTTTTCTTATAGGTACAATAACCATGGGCGTTGAAATGGTAGTCCTCTTTAGTGCGTCGTCAAAAGAGACTATAGTACTTTATAAAAACGTAGGTAGCGGTAAAACTTTACTCCTATCAATAATCTAGAATAATAAATTGCATAAGTATTTTTCGTGCACATTATGATACGGTGTGCAGAGGTGCAAAACTGGTGGTAGAAAGTCACATTGACCACCACCACGGCCCAAAAGCAACGACGGACCCGAAAGAGATCAGCACCACTCGCCCCTGACGGGAAGGGTCGTCACGTGTCCGAAGAGTGACGCGTCGAAGTGACCAACGTCTCGTGCCCGGGACCTCGCGTCCGGGTGCCCGACTCAACAGGGCCCCGTACACCTTAGAAGGGTCTGAGTCCTGGCTTGGGTACAGGGGACGTAACCGTCCGCCCAAGAATAAGTGACATGGTGGTCCCTTCAGGCACCTATCAGAATTGACTTTCGTTTCAGCACAAAGTCAATCTCTTGACACTTTTATTTCCACACTAAAAAAAAAGGGGGAGTAGCACAAGGGTCCGGGGGTCTAAAGACTCCTACTCAGTCTCCAGATCTGAGGTCTAATCCTTGGTGTCGAAATCTTTGTCTTGACCTTTGGAGAGAAAAACGGGACCACCGTATCCCACACGTCTGGCGAAGGTTTGACACCTCGAGACAAGGACGACCCCTTAGAACTCACCGAGGAATCGGGTCGAGATTTATTAGACAGGAACACTGGACGTACCCGAAATCCCGAATCGCTTGTAATGTCTTCTGGGTCAATTTTAACTAAATGTTCAGTTGTTATTATCAACAAATCATATTGATGTAGGGTACGTTATAAACCCTGTATAAATAACATACTAAAAAGGCAACGATGTTTCCACCGTTGTTTCCATCGTCGAATCTGTTATGTTTCAGTAATCGAGGCGCAAGACACCCAGCCTTGAGTCGGGTACACTGAGTACCTCCAGGAGATGAATCTCAGAGTGTCCGACGTTAGTCCTACAACCAGTCCGACGTAAGGAAAGGTCTTCGGGACCCTACATAGGCGAGGAGGAGGAAACTCAAAGACTCAAGTCAAGGAACACCAACACTCTACCTCTTAGACCAAAGGAACGACCAACAATCGTCGCTCCACGATAGTAGAGGAACAACAACAAGTCAACGAGTCAACACAGGCTGAGAAACACTGGGTACTCGACGTCGTGGGGTCTGAAAAGACAGGAGGTGATAGAGGACCTCAAACGAGGATGAATACAGGTAACTCAGCTCCTACGGTAGGTTGATAGAGTAGGAGACAGATGGGGAAGAGAAGGGGTGGAGGTAGAAAGGGTCGTAGTTCCAGAAAAGGTTACTCGGTCGAGAAGGGTAGTCTACCGGTTTCATAACCTCGACGTCGAAGTCGTAGTCAGGAAGGTTACTTATAAGTCCCAACTATAGGAAATCCTGACTGACTCCGAACGTCGTCTCCGAACGTTGGTAGTCTTACTGACACCAAACACAGAACCCACCCTTCCCTTCTGACACCTTCAAAGACTCGTCTCCCGATCGTACTAGACGAAGTTCATAATTTATCAGAAACGTCGACGAGCTGCCACCCATACTACCCACGGGTCTTGACGGTCTGTCCCACACCCTATGTGCCAGTGACGGGCCATACCTGGGGTAGGTGTCTCTTGATGTCACGACCCCTCTGTACGTTCCGTCACACATCCCGTCGTACTCGGCCCTGAAATTCTGTCTTGAGACCTAAATTCAGAAGGGAGAAGACGAAGAGTCGGACCTTTCAATGGGTTTAAGAGTCAATGACGGACTACCCCACTAAAACTTCGGATCGAGTAGTGTATCACGGTCGCGGTCTTTTTATTTTGTCACTGATACAATAATAACTTATTATTATGCCCCAACAAAATTTGAGAAGTAACCTCCTAGTCAACCATTTGTTAGGTGGACGTTACACCCTCTGGACCCAAGCTAGGGACCCAACCCTTCTAGGGGACCTCTTCCCTTTCCGATGGGTGAGGTCATAAGACCGGACCTCTTAAGGCACCTGTCAGCTACCCCAGTGTTTCTCAGCCTGTGCTGACTCGCTGAAAGTGACAGCTCCTACTTCTACCGTCGACTGCCAGACCTCAGGCACCCAGAGGAGTTCCGTCCCCTCTGTCGATTGATGGTCTCCCTACCCCTAGTCCTCCATCTCCTTCCCTGGACCGTCTTGGATCCCCGACCTCATTCACCACCCAAGCACCAGTGTTTCTGTGTGTCCCACTCCAGTCGCCCTGTAACGTCTGCCTTCGACCCCCTCCCGATCCGAACCCGTCCACGTCCTAGTTCGACCACCCTTCTGGACTAAGACTTCTCGTACTTGTCCGTAACAGATTGTTCCACTGTTCCTCACCCTCTCCCTGACCCAAACCCCGGTCGCCCCTCCCTCCCTCCTCGTGCTGTTTGGGTGTCGGCCCGACCTCCCCAACCCTATTCTACTCGGAACCCGTGCACAGGGTTCCGGGTCCTAACGTCCGCCTTCCTTCATCCGGACAAACAGGACTTTGGACTAGAAAGTTCGTCGACAGGGGGAGTCGGATTACCTGGTGTCCTCCCCTATCTCCTGCGTGCCCGACAGGGAAGGGTTCCGTAGTAAAGGTGGTCGTAGGGTGGTCGAGAGACTCTCGTGTCCGTAGTGTCCTCTCAGTGTTTCTCCCCACTGTCCCAGAGACGGGGCGACCCACTCTACTCTGCCAACCTACCGTAGCCGAGTTACCTGTACTCAAACTCGTTTGAGGTCCTCTACCGCTTTCTGTCCCTTCGGGCCGAACGACGTACCACAGCACTCCTCAGCCTGCACTGACTCTTTGTCGGCGGTGCCCCACGTCGGGGGTTGAAAAGAGAAGGGTGTAAGGGACTTGACCTTAGACACGTCGGAACATCCCGAGGTCCGGTCACTAAAGACTGGACCAGTAGGGGTCCGAGGCTCACAGGGTCCTCCGTCAAAACCTTAAAACCACTCGATAAAATCACAAATATCTGTGCAGAGTGTCTTTAGTATATAAAAGACAGTATTCCGATTGAGGACAAGTAGGAAGTCTTTGGGCTGAATTTACAGGGGCGAGACCCTTCGAAAGGACTGGAAAGTGTACAGTCCAAGGGTCGTCCTTGTCTACCGAGTAACGTCGACCCATTGACTCTTAAATTCTTCCCTGATGACTTTTTAAATAACCGTCTATAACATAACGAATTTACGTCTGAGTTTTTTTTTTTTTTTTTTCTATGTTTACTTGAATAAAGGTTTTGTCTTTGTCTGAGTGTCGGAATCTCTTCCTTGAATCCCGATGATCTCCCCTCACAAGTCCCTCTCCCTATCTGACCCTCAAACCCTGCCTGTGCATGTGTGACGAGATAAATTTTATTTATTAATTTTTCCTGGATGATGTCTCGTGTCCCTTGCGACGAGTTATAAGATGTCAATGAATTTACCCTTTTCTTAAACTCATTCTTATTTATCTACATATACCATTTATATATATATATATTGATAACCGTCCTAATTCCCTGTACTTACTGTTGTAGAGTTCTGGAGTGAGTGGGCTCGGGATTTCTCTGTTCCCTTTCTCCGTCACTGGTCTGGGGACGTTCTGGGCAACACTAACTTCCCCGACGGACCGTCCGAGACACCGGAAACCTTCTCTAGTATCGGAGTCGGACGGGTACCACCGACTAGTCCCTCCCTCGACTGTGAGAGGGGTCCGGTCCCGGAGGGTAACCGTCGTGGGTGGACCTTCGACCTCCCGTGTTCTCGGTAACTATGTCAGGAAGTTCAGTCTGGAGTTCCAGGTCCCGACCCACTAGACCCGCATCGTACCTAAACCTCCCTGTTTCCTGTTATAGGTCGGATGAAGACCACAATCGAATCCGACGGTATTAGTTTATGGTATCTGACCTACCAAATTAGTTATCTTTGAATAAAGAGTGGTAAGACCTACGACCTTCAGGTTCTATTTACACGATCAGTTAAACCAGGGACCTTCCTGAAAGGAGGGCCGAACAGTTACCGGTGGAGGAGTGATACAGGAGTGTACCGGGAAAAAGTTACGTGTGCGTGCCTCTCTCTCTCGAAAGGATATATAAGAATATTCCCGTGACTAGGGTTTTACCCTTTAGGGTCGGAGTACTGGAGCAGGTTGAAATTAATGGAGGGTTTTCGGGTGGAGGTTTATGGAAGTGTAACCCTCGTCCATCCCGAAGTTGTATACGCAGATCCCCCTGTGTCCGTAAGTCCGGTGTTATGGAGGAGTCCCACCAAGACGTGACTGAATGACACACTGAAGCCTACTGAATGAAACGAAGAGACCCGGAGTCAAAGAAGGAAACATTTTCATCCCATTGATACTTCTAATTTTTTCTATAGTCCCTTGTGTATCAAAAAGTTCCGTCTTCGGGTTACACAAAGGGAAACGGACCGTTTCGTTATTTCGAGAGTAAAGGGAAAACCACAACAAATCAACGATTCAGCACAGACCGAAAAACACTAGGGCACCTGACATAGTACGGTCTGAGAAGACAGGAGGTGAGAGAGGACCTCAAACGAGTTTAAGTACAAGTAACTGAGACGCTAAGATAGATTGTCAGAACAGGAGACGGTAAGGGAAGAGGGAAACAGAAGATAGAAAGGGTCGTAATCCCAGAAAAAGTTACTCGGTCGAGAAGGGTGGTCCACCGGTTTCATAATGTCGAAGTTGAAGTTCTTGTCAGGAAGGTTACTCATGAGTCCCAACTAAAGGAAATCCTAACTGACCAAACTAGAGGAACGTCAGGTTGCTTGAGAGTTCTCAGAAGAGGTCTTGGTGTTAAGCTTTCGTAGTGGAGAAACCACGAGTCGGAAGAAATACCTGGTTGAAAGTGTGGGTATGTACTGATGACCTTTTTGTTATCGAAACTGATATTGTCTGGAAACAGTCTTTTCACTACAGAGACGAAAGATCATGTAACAGAACTAAACAGTATCGAAAGGGAGGTTCCTCGTTCACAGAAAATTAAAGTCCCGACGTCAGTGGTGACGTCACTGAAACCTTCGGGTCTTTTATTTTAGACAGTGACGAAGGTGAAAAAGGGGAAGATAAACGGTATTTCACTACCCTGACGTACGGCCTTTTCTCTTTTCTTTCCTGAAAGGACTACCAGGTCACCAATTCTTAGACAGAAGGTATCGAAGAGTTGGAAAACCGATTCTAGTTCACATCGTAGACAAGAAGAGTAAAATTATAGACTATGTAGGAAATACACTCCTGTTATATAATTTACCTAAAAACCTCTCAACTACTACCTGTCCCTTCGGACCGTAGGACGTCAGGTACCCCAACGTTTATCAGCCTGGGCTGACTCGTTGACTTGACTTGACTTGACCTCGTCCCTCAACCTTGTCTTTGAACGAGGTGTGTAGTTGGACCATGACGTCATGAAGGTCCTTTTCACGTGGGGGAGTCCCCTTAATTTTTTTTTTTTCTTAGACAGTCGGTTACGTCCCCCGTACTCAAACTACCTAAGGTGTGCGGACCCCCCGTCGATTCGGGTACACGGGGTTGATGACTCAAACTTGAGATCTCGGACACTCAAGGTTGATGACTCGGGTGCACGGTCTCTCGGACACGAGAGTTTGTCCTCTTCGGGTGTATGACGTTGATCTCTCTCGGACTCGTCGTTGCTTCTGGATCGTAACCGGTTTTAATTTATGTAAAAAATTTTTTCTTTTTTGTTACTTCTTTTCCTCCCTTTTTTTTTTTCTATAACGTGGGGGTTGGACCTGTCGACAAGGTCGTCGGACTCTTTAGGGTGGTAAAAGGTAAGACCGGTGGTGGGAGGTGGGGTGGAGAAAGGAGATGGGTCACTGTACCCTAATACGGTAAGGAGACGAGTTTCGGAGTGGTACCGAAGAATAAAGTGAATCTTGTGTTACGTCGAAGGAATACCCCGACGCTTCAGGCGGTGGTAGAGTGTCGACACGAAGGCAAGAGTCGGTCATGACATAAGGAGGGGGAATAGGGACGGTCCAAAGTCTAGACTCGAATTTACAGTGAAGGAGTCTCCTCCGAAGGGTTTCGGGGGTTTGCGGGACATTATAAGAGTATCACCGACAGGAAAGGGTAGTGTCGTCACTGACGTAGGCCCCTTTTGTATAACGTCGAGGAGTACCCTACCTAACCTCGAAGCAGCACTCTCGTCCTTTAAACTGACCGAAGGGGTGACGAATCAGGGGCCACCGGGGTCCCGTCGAGAAAAGGTCGTGTATAAACAATTTCCTTATTGTTTCATTTTCCAGAAAGGACCTTACGGTCGTTCGAGAGACCCCTCTGTTTCTGACTGTGTCTTTTGACAAGTCGTGTTGCGTCCCATTAAACACAGATCGGGTAGAGGTCTCTCGAACCGGGAGTGGGAACTCTGAAGTCCTTAAGTCTCTTTCCTCCTTTCACATAATTGATGGAGCACTTCTGAGTCGAACTCCAGTGAGGAAGGTCCCTCTACCTTCTGTCGTCCTTTTCAGTGTAAATAGTACACAGGTGTTACACGGTCTTTACATAGTGTGTTGTAGAGAAATTTAGAAGTCAATTTAGAAGATCAAAACGTTTACTCCTTTGACTCCGGGTCTCTCCAATTCAGGTTCAGTGTAGGTTTCAGTGTGTGGTTCAGTCACCGTCTCGGTCCTATAGTTTAGTTGGTCCAGTCTACAGTTTCGAACGTAAAAACGTTGGTCCGAATCATCTTACTCTTTCCTCAACTATGCTTGAATGAGTCCATTTCACCCGTCACCAAGTTTACCCCGAATATTGTCTTATCGTAGATTTGATACCATTAAGACTTTCAACCCGAGCAAGACTACGATTCGGGTCTAGAATTTACAATGGTCCATGTACACCCAAGACTTCCCAGGTTGTTGTTTCTCCTGTCGATCTGGGTGGGTCTCGTCGACGTCGGGAGTCTCTACCGGGTCTTAGCCTGTTCGGGACCTTACTCGTAGACCCGTCGTGAGGGTCGTAGACTGGAATCTTCTTCCGACGTCTCGACACCAAACCCTCCAAAAGGAAAGGATCGATTCTGGGCGGTCTCGGACAATATTCCTGGGTCCATTCCCTCGATCCACCGCACCCCGCCCGTCAAGACAGAACTATTCCACCCCCTCCTCTTCCTCCCCAGTAAAGATGGTCCGACTGGAGTCGCACCATTACACTAGTCGGACAGTACCAAGACTCGGGACTAAACCCTTCTTGTTTCTCCGGTCCGGGGAGACGGAGGAGATCGGGTCCTTACGTCGACCCCGGTCCGGCACTGGTTAGTCCTTACGTCCAACCCTCACGCCGTGCTTACGTCAAACATGTCGGTCCGCAAGGACGGCGCTACCTCGCCCGAGTATTTCGGTCACCTGTCCGTGGCGCGAAGGTCGAAACTATAGGGTCGGGACGGAGGCCCCTCGGGGCGTAGGGCCTCGACAGACCGGGGTGACGGGGCACCACTGGGAAACACCACCACCACCACCACCCCACCTCTCACTTTTCAGGTCTACGTTTGTGGGGTCGGGACTGTCACGAGGGTCCACGAGCATAGAGGAACAGACAGAGGTAGCTAGTAGTCAGAGGCCTTCAGACTCTTTATCCGGGACCCTTCTGCCCGCCCCTCCCCCTAGAGCCGACTCGGAGGACGGACGAGGAGTACCCAAACTCTTTACCTACATGTCTGTCTGTCTGTCTACTGGGTGTCCTCTCCGACGGTCCGGAGACGTCGGCGACGACTTCTGTCCAGGATCTTCGGAGAACTCCGATGGGAAAGGTCCCTCTATTTATTACAACCCCAACCTCCGCCCACAACTGGGGACCCGACTGACAACTTACGAAAGACGTAAGGTTTCGAGAAGGGGAGAGGGACGGTCGGGTCAAAGTGGTCACACCCCAGGAGACCCGGATGGGAAGAGACGGGAGGGTTAATGGGAGACGGGGGAGGGGAGGACGTGAAGGAGAGAAGGGCCCATAATCGTTCGCACCACGAAGTGACAAGTGTCTCGTGTAGGTATGTGTGATCTAGTAGACTAAGACTCTTGGGATGCTTCATCCATGAGAACGGGAGTAGAATCCGTCCATCCCTTCTTCCTTGTCTCCGCCATCCTCGAGACCTCCGTTCTCCAAATCCTATACTCTCCCTCATAAGTATGCCTACTAGGTCAACGGAGTTCTCTACCGTCCTCACCTTTACCTCTTCGATGGTCCCTCGGCCACCAATTTCCTCGGGCGTCACACCCCTGGTCCTCGAACTTTGAGAGAGGGGTCACAGACCTCGAGACCGTCGCGAATCGCTTACGAGCGACTGACTCGCTTACACGGGTCCCAAGAGAACTAGAAGGACGGAATATGAACGAGAATACTCTTCTGGACTTTCGATGTGACTGTATATTCATTGACTACCATCAAAAGTTTGTTACGGGGAGTTTCCTCAGACAAGAACGAAATGTCTAGGGTAAGGTGACTCGTCTGGGACCTCTGAGACGTTACCCTTCTGGGTTCTCTGTTCCTGTCTCCTTTTCTCCCAAACGGTTCCGAAGTCCCCGAGGGGCGACCGCCACCACCCCCGCCCCCCAGTCTCCTTCCTCTGACTACCTCGTCTATCCTTCGGGCCCCCTTCAAGACCGCAAGGGAGGGTTCAGGGCGAGGGTCTCAGTATCTTACATTCTCCGACCCCCGGGAACCTTCACTAGATCTGGAAACCAATTCTTCTTTCCTTCACCCTTGAAGGGACCACCAGGTCGCCAGTTCTGAAACATGCAGGTGACGTTCCCCGTGTCCAAGCTGGGACCAGTCCCTTGATTATAGGGTGTATGGCACATAAGGCTGGTTTTATTTAGTTACTTTAGAGATGGTACTGGCTTTACGGGACACAAAAAAATTTTTTCCTTTCTTCCTTCTCAAGGAATAAAGAGGGCAAGACACATAACCAAAGTAAGTGAGTCCGGGGGACCGTCGAGAACCCAAAAACAGTTGGTTCGAAGGATTGGTCTTTCTTTTATTCCAAAGAGAGAGGACCTACTCCAACCCAAAAACAGTTGGTTCGAAGGATTGGTCTTTCTTTTATTCCAAAGAGAGAGGACCTACTCCAACCATACTTCCTAGGACCCTTACCTGAGGTGTGATCAGGTCGAACTCCCTACGAGTGGTGGGATCCTGGGACCTCGGTCATACTGGGACGTACATAAACCTGTTATCCAATTTCCTACCTCTTACCAAGGGGTTCTATCCGAGTAGTGTATTGATCGGAGACACACTTGGGACTCGACCTGTTAGTGGGACATAGTTCAGCTGATGTTTCGTTCGAGTAATACCGTAAATCTGTGTAAGACAACAGATGACTGTCCCTTTATCCACTTATTTAATACCATGGAGAATACCTTAGGATACATCGACAATTTTTCTAACTTCTTCTCGACATGTAGAAATCTACCTTTTATAGGAATTATATAATTCATTTTGTACAAAGTCTTGTCAGACATATATCATAAATACATACTGTTTCGTTATATATATATAAATACATAAATTTTAAATGAAAATTTTTCAACCATTTTGAAACATGGTTTGACAGTTTAGCCTACTGGAGATATATACATCCATAAAAATTTTTAAGAAAATGGTTTCTATACATAACAACAACAAATCAACAATTGCACACAGATTGAAAGAGCACTGAGGTACCTGACATCGGACGGTCCGAGGAGACAGGTACGTAAAGGGTCCGTTCCTATGACCTCACCGAACGGTAAAGGAAAAGGTTTCCTAGAAGGACTGGGTTAGGGCTAGGTTGGGTACAGAGGACGTAACTGTCCGTCTAGGAAATGGTGACTCGGTGGACCCTTCGGATTTCCATACGTAATGAAAATATAATTTTTTTTTTTTTCTTATATGTGTCCTTCCTTTTCCAGGTCACGAGTCTCAGACGTCCATTCCTTGTACGTCCTGTTTCTTTAATTTACTGAACGTCTTTTAGTGTTTTTTTATTCTCGGACTACAAGTTTGACGGCTCCTCCACCGGAAGAAGGTAATAGACAGGTCAGATCGTCGTTCCCTGCCTCCACCACCCTTGGGTGCCCCTAGGTCAGGTCTGCCGTGGTCCCCGCCAGGGCCCTCGTTCCTCCCTCGGATTTCACCTCCGTGTCTCACCCACAACCAAGATATTGAACGACTACGACAGTCGAAAACGGGTGACGGGGAGGAGACGGGGGTTTGTGACCGGACCCCTGTGTACAAATGTAGATTTACGATCCTTACCTAATTGGGCCACAGAACGACCTCTCCCTCTTCGGATCCAGAGGTCCTTGTACTTTCCTTGAGTCACCGAGGTCCCTATTACTCTTTACTTCTCCGAGTCCAGACTTAGTTAATCTCAGAGATAGACTTTACATTTGGTCCAAGGATGGGTTTACGGGGAAACGGAGCAGGACCAGGATCTCAGGGTCTCCTTCTTGGTCTCTTGTTACGTCGGAAAGCTCGCCGACGGAAAGCCTCCGGTGCCGACAGACAGATGAGGTACCTCCGGGGTCGGGTGCACCCCTCGCGCCCGTCGAGTCGGACGGGGAAAGGCACGAGGACCTAAGGCGACTGTGACTCGGGAGTCGTCGGTCCCAACGGGCATAACTGAGGATTGAGGTCTCGGACACGGGACGTGACCCCCTGTCTGTCTCTCTGGACCCCAGGACGATCCGTAGTCCACCAGTCAAGGGTTATCGTCGTCTTCGGGGGTCGGGACTAGGGGTACCGACCCGTAGAGGGGTGAGGGTGACGGGGAGGGTGTGAGTGTCACGAGTCTGAATGTTACAGACAGGTCCACTTACACCAGACTCCAGAGGTGGTCGGGAGAAAGAGGTTCATGGGAGACTCACAGGTGTAGTCTTCGAAGGGACTAGTTAGGACACTAGGAGAGAGAAATAGTAGAGTGAAGGAGACTTTAGTTCCTACTCTCCTTAAGGTCAAGATCATAAAAGACCGACATAGTGGAATGTCGTGAATCCTTGTAAAAGAAGTACTCGGAAAGAACCGAAACCAAAGAGTATGATATTTTACTCCAAGTTCCGTTCCTCAGGTACTCATTCAGTATATACCTTTCGGCTCAGGTATCCTCTAGAAAAAGAGGGCGGGGAGACACGGAGTAGGGATGTCGGTCATTTCCCTTAATTGTACTAGACGATTCCCTGTCCCCTCATCGACGTCTCTCCTCTGGGGACCCCTCGAGCCTAGTCCTCTTCCACAAATGACCCTCGCCTCCCTCTCTAAGACCAACTGTTGCTAGGGCATCTGGTCAGTGGGGTTTCTTCTCCCCCGCCGACCTACCAGACAACGGTCCCGAGAGGTGTCTCCTTTAGTCAAAGAGTCAGTGGTTCACCACCCTCTCTTCTAGCGTCCTCTTACCGTCACCAGAAGTTCGTGTACGTCCTTGGTGTTCTGCTCCGTTCAACTGTAGTTTGGACTAGTATCGGCTACACGTCTTAGTGCTCCCAATGGGTGCACACTGGACCTCGTCCCTGAAGAGCTGGTAGACGAAACACTCCACTCACTCTGTCGACGGACTCGTGTCACCTAAACACACACACACACCAAAAACCAGATCTGAGGCTCCTCCTGAAGGACATCGGGACGGTTCGGGGTGAAAGTGTATAATCCGAAGACCCGGGTCCTGCACAACCTTTTGAGGGGACCCTCGTTCTTTACTCCGTTTCACCACTCTGTTCTTCAAACACGTACTCTTTCCGAGCACCTCTTCCTTTATTGGATTCCTCTTACTTTTGTTTTACCAGTCATCCAAACCACCGTCTCCTTTCCTACTAGATTTCATGTCTGTTCCTGCGAGACCCTTTTAATTCCGGTCGGACCCACTTCTCGGGTCCGGGACCCATTACTGCAATCGGTACCGAGAAGAGGTGGAGTCAAAGGGATAGACGTTTCCTCCTATCTTTACGAACGGAAGTCCCGAAGGTACACCCAACTTACTCGTTTATGTGTTTCTCTTTCGTTCTATAAGTGTCTTCCCAACCCTGTACCTCTCCTCATACCACTTCTTTTTTCCGTCTCGATCTCTCTCTGTCTCTTTCCCGGTCGGTGTCCCCCTCCCCCGTGTGCACCTCTGAACCTTTAGAGTCCACCAAGGACCCCGGAGCCTTGTAGGCGGTGGGACGGGTGCGACCCCAGACAGAGGTCCTGTGTGTGTGTGTGTCTGTGTGTGTGTGTGTCTGTGTGTGTGTGTGTCTGTGTGTGTGTGTCTGTGTGTGTGTGTGTCTGTGTGTGTGTGTGCTGAAGAACACCCCTACCAGGAAGGTAAAAGAGATAGGATGACGTAAAAAACACAATACTTATGAACGATGAACCTCTGTGGCACGACTCTTGAAGTGCAGAATATAGTGCATTAGACGTTCTGTCGGGACTTTCCGTCTATCCACGACTCCGTCTCTCTTCAATCAATGTGTCGACCATCTCCACTTCGGTTTTTAATTCCCTGGTAGTTCAAAAGTGTCACTGGGTTGATCATATACCAATGACAAGTATTCGAATTAAGTGAAAGTGAGAAACCTCTTCCTTTACCGTTGGGTGAGGTCACAAGAACGGACCTCTTAGGGTCCCTGCCCCCTCGGACCACCCGACGGCAGATACCCCAGTGTTTCTCAGCCTGTGCTGACTTCGCTGAATCGTCGTCGTCGTCGGCTCTTTATAATAGTCTACTGTAGTTCTCAAAAGGTTCCCTCTGAATGAAGAAACCACCGGATCACCGCTTTTGAGGTACGAAGGTTAAGTCTCCCACGACCAAGCTAGGGACCAGTCCCTTGACCTAGGATACACGACGTCCCTCTCAAACGTGCGGTGTTGATTTTTAAAGCGTACGACGTGGTTTCGGACTTCTGGGGTACACGACACTCTGGACCGTGTCGGTTCATTTATTTATGTATGAAAATTTTTAATTTTTTTCTCCTGTACTCTACCTATCTTATGGATTCAAAGTCGTAAACTTTATTTACTCTTCGTTGTGAGTTACACCCTTCTTAAACCTGATTTATTCACTGTTTGTGTGTCTTTTGTTTTGTTGGTTTGTTTGTTTGGTTTTACTAAAAATTGTGCTTCTCTTTTTAAATCGTCTTTTTCCTTTTGTTAGTAATACATGAATGCTGAACCGACACTTATCACAAATATATAAGTATTATGCCATTTATAACTTACAACTAGATTGGGGTTTGTACTAGGTCAATATGACCCTTTTCCGTCCGACTCACCCAGTCTTTTGTACACACCCACACACTGGTCCCGTCCCCCTAAACCGGTTTCTGTCTATTTAGGAAAAGAAGGTATTACCCCTTATTTCGTTACGGATGCAATTTTAAAAGTTCTTTACGGATTGTAACTTTTTAATTTTCATCACCATATTAGAACGAGGAATTGTTATACTTTCTTTTCTTAGTCCATGTTCCTCGACTTCTTCCTTGACCGACCTCGTCCCCGAGACGACATAAAGAATAGTTCGAAACGTCTTGAGAACCATAGAAATTTGATACACGGTCCTTTTAAAATAATTTTTATTTTTTGGTTGTACTATTTCTTGTCTTCATTCTCGTCCTCCACCTCCTTTTCTTCTTGAGTCTTCCTAGGTCATTTCTGACCGAAGACAACATAAACCCCGTTTGCTAAATTTAATAAATTGAAGAGACTAAAAGAGGAGTTTTTTACTCCTATTATTACGTATCGACCGTCACAAGAAAAACAGAGACTATATATCATTAATTATAATAACCTTGGTGTCTGTCTCAGCAGTTTCTTAATTGGGAACAAAAGGGTAGATCTGTTACCTCTAGTGGCGGACGGAGTGACTCGACGGCTCTCTGATTTACCTCACTGCGTCGAGTCGAGTCGAGTCGAGTCAGCACGGGCTGAGACGCTGGGGTACTTAGCGTCGTACGGTCCGGAGGGACAGGTAGTGGTTGAGGGCCTCAAGTGAGTCTGAGTACAGGTAACTCAGGTACTACGGTAGGTCGGTGGAGTAGGAGACAGCAGGGGAAGAGGAGGACGGGGGTTAGGGAGGGTCGTAGTCCCAGAAAAGGTTACTCAGTTGAGAAGTGTACTCCACCGGTTTCATGACCTCAAAGTCGAAACCGTAGCCAGGAAGGTTTCTTTAGGGTCCCAACTAGAGGAAGTCTTACCTGACCAACCTAGAGGAACGTCAGGTTCCCTGAGAGTTCTCAGAAGAGGTTGTGGTGTCAAGTTTTCGTAGTTAAGAAACCACGAGTCGGAAGAAGTGTCAGGTTGAGAGTGTAGGTATGTACTGGTGTCCTTTTTGGTATCGGAACTGATCTGTCTGGAATCAGTCGTTTCATTACAGAGACGAAAACTTATACGATAGATCCGACCAGTATTGAAAGGAAGGTTCCTCATTCGCAGAAAATTAAAGTACCGACGTCAGTGGTAGACG